>JAARMF010001314.1:10093-45886 GCA_022844705.1 Toxascaris leonina | reverse complement strand
CCGCTCAGCAGCCGCCCAACGACAGCTCGAACATATTTACAGAAATTGTCGTCCGAAACCCCTTTATTGGTCGCAACAACTTGACCGTTTCGGTTTTCTATTTTCAATGGAAACTTGAGCTCTGAGCACTCATCAGAAATGCAGCCAAAACGACCGTTCACTAGTTTGTTCACACAGATTAAGGGATCACAATTTGCATTGGACATACGTTGCGCTAAGCAAATCTTGATATGATGTTTTCCCCATCAGGCAGTGGGAAATATTGTCAAGGCATGATTGCAATTCGACTGACATTCGAAAGGTTAGAAATATTCTGCCATGGCCGTGCGAGGCTGCTGAAAATAAAAATCAAAAATTGGTTCGAGATCGTTGGTGGGCTTTAATATCAGAAAAGCTGTAGTGCGACGTTCGCGGCAAATGCCGATGCGTAATTTGTGCCTATGCTTTGTGTGCTTAACTGTTCTGCATATTCACACGATTGTAGTTCAGCTCACATCGTCGCGCTTATCAACTGCTGCACGAAGACACTTGACATTTGAACGTCTGTTGTGCGAAGATTGTATGCGATGACCAATGCCCTTAACTTTCGGGCCTGTTGAACATTCATCCCTCTGAAGGCTGATAAAAAGACGAAATTGGACAACAATTATCAGGAGAAATTTTCGAGTTCATACATTGTGTGATCTTCTCGACGAGCTCTTTTTTCTTGCTTCAGCTAGAGGACAATCGGAAGCGATTTAATAGTGCACATTTCCCACCACTGTTATAGAACACTTGGAATGGTACTTAAATTTGTCTCAAATTCGCATAAATTCTTCAACAGATCCTACTGAGAAATCTGCGAAACCTATTCACCAGACATGGCAACACTGCGTGGGCGGCCCACTAGAAAAACTCATTTTTTCTATAAGATTTATTCAGGTGTAGAGATCGGTTATATACACAAATTAGTGAGCATTTGGATTCTTTTGTTGGAAATTTATGAAAGCAGTTACCCTGGTGAATGAAGCTGAAATGCCCACGCACTGTCATATCGTCCTTCATTTCATTCAGCGACACGTAATAATGTGCTTGCTTTTCTTTGCTATGTACTATACCCAGTTTAATGCATATGAGTGCGACATGCAAGGGAAACATAATCACGTTTAGATTCGGATTGCTCATCCACCAAATCTACATGCTCTCATTTGTTATATCCTTGAAAAGAATATTTTGTTCTTCGAGGAGTTATCGAATGTATGTGAGCACAACAAATAAATTTTTATTCAGACATAGCTATCACTACCAATATGCGTCATTCGTTTCGTCCTCATGTCTCGACCTCTGAAAAAAAAAATTCTCATAGAGAAGCGAATAGATTCAATGCGAGTCTAACATTTCTCTTAATCTCGTTTCCCATCGAAATGTGCAACAATAGCGCACATTCTCAGATTTCTTATTGCTAATGTGACAAACAATCCTCATCGCCAATTTTAAGCAAGACAAATTTTCATCAACGAAATTAGCGCTCTGAAACTGTCATTTGATCAGAAATATCGCAGCTCAGCTTCGCGGAATGTGTAGGTTGTAGAGTGTCGTATACCGCTTCCCGGTGATCGGATGGATGTGTTGCTGACATGCACGGAAAGCAAAATCACCCCTAGAAAAAGATCTCACGACATCGCCGAGGGAGGTCTTTTCTTTTTCTAGCTGCTTGTGTCAATTTTGAGCTGAAAAGGTTACCGCTCGTTTCACGAACCACTTTCGCCCAAATATGAGGAAGCGGAACAATGAAATATTACAATTGTTCTCTGAAATTGCAATATTTGATCGAGGAAGTGTATAGTGCCAAACGACTGTGAATACAATCGCTCATAGCTGATCGATCACACGCAAAATCAGCTATGAACATTTGAATACGGGGAAAGTTACATTACAGTTTATGTGAGCCAGATTCATAGGTAGTTGCATATAGTTATAAGAGGCTTATCGTAGCAATTGCGTTTGTTTGAAAAAGCGGAACCATCATTTCTACTGCAATACATTAAATCATCGATTCTGTGACTGCGTTGTTTCCCATATCTCTCATCCCATTCTTGACATTCCAGTCACTTTTTTAATAGGGAAAGGCGAGATGCACTGTCGAGATTAGAAGGATATTCTCATATGGGTTTCAACCTTCCGTGTCAACTCCAGTCCTTCACTACTCAAATAAATGGCAACTGTGCTAAAGAAGTTATCTGATAATATAAGCGATTTTGATGTGCGCGATAATTGATGGTTCTGTGCTCCGACTAGCCGCAACGACCGCATAACTCCTATCTGAAAGATTTCTTCTTCTGTGACCCGACGAATAAAGAAGGAGGAAAATCCGATTCTTATGATTTCGTCACATTGTAATCAGTAAATGAACAAAGTGAAATATCATAAATAAAGTCGACGAATATGACATCTAATACCACGTGAGGCTTGTGATTCTATTTAAAGTGACTCTCGAACTGAAATCATTGACGTACAGACAGAAACACGCATCTACAGACGAGCATGTACGCGGCCACCGTAATGTACTTTCGCTGAAGAAACTCGGAGAGAGGTATGAAAATGACGAACATATTTGCCGTTTTTTTTAGTGAAGTGAGCCAACCGATCGCAAATCCCGAGCAAGAAAGTTTTTTTTTCGCCGTATGCAGAAAATGGCGGAGCCAAACCAAAGTGTAAATTTTATGACACCTTTGAGAGTAAGTAGCATAAGCAGAGTCTGGTCGTTCCAGCTGTCGCACTGACGTCATATTTAATGCGTGATATGTGTAGACTCCAGAAAATTGGATAGCAGCCTTTGACCTCATTCGAAATGAGCAGTGTTTAGACGAGTTTCAAGGGGAGGCTNAATGAGCAGTGTTTAGACGAGTTTCAAGGGAAGGCTGCGCTTGAATAAAATCACTGTTGCTCGTTTGCTCATCCATGCTTCTGGGATATCGACTTCTTGGAGAAGGAAAAGGAAAGCTCATAGCGTCTGTGCACGGAGACGGCTGCACGAAAATTGTTAACATCAAAGAGGAACTTTGGTCTTTAAAACGTTTTACAAATCCGTAACTAGCGGAGTAGATTATAAATGGTAAGAAGATAGGAAGCCTTTCATGGTTCCTGTGACAGAGTTTAACCAGAATACGCTGAAGTGGCGCGAAATTCGTTCTTGAGCTGGTCTACTTCCCAACGAATAAACCTTCCTTGAGAAAAGGATCGCGAACGGTCTTAGAACATGACCTCGGGAGATATTTTGTTGGAAAACTTTTGATTTGTCCACTCTTTAAGAACAGCTGTTGAAGTTTTCACTGAACTATGTCTCACTACAAACATATAAAGGCGTTTGTGTGTACATCGTGTTTTCATTGTGCACAAAAATAAGAAGATCGCACGAAAAAGCAAAGGATCTGTGCTTAGTAAATCCAAAATGAGCAAGTTCCATGAATCGCCAGCCAAAAAAGACTTGATTCACATCGAACTTGGGCAATGAAATCCCTTGGACCCCTTTGGTGCTACTAGATGATTTCATCCGAAGAAATTGGATGCTTGCAGTCAACCAATGATGAACATCGAGAAGCAAGAGTGATCAGCGTGTTGCGCGATAAGATACCGCATGGAGGAGAAAGAATGTTTCGTCGGTGGCAACGGTCGATATGAGCAAGAAGAAAAATTTCAGTGCTATGTGCAATATCAAATTCAACAGCAAACGAGGCTGGAGCTGGTCGGGACTTTCATCGTGCGACCTTCAATGTGCCTGTTTCGTAACTGTTTCGCATGTATTTTATAGCTCGCAAATGTAATTTTTCTAGCTTTTATGGCTGACGGCTGGTAGCTGTTGGCCAGACACAGGCTGGCGAATATTCGAGCACACATAAACGCCTCTATACGGCGTCACCATGCTATAGTTTTTCCAAATCTCATAAAATTCCCATCGAGCATGCACAAGAGACTTTTTTTTTGTTCGTAGCTACTTGCTCCAGATTTTCAATTACGGGCAAGTAGCTGTCAAGGGAATGTGAGCTACAGTAGGTTAATTCTGAGCTGTCGGGGGCTCCTGAGAAACGCCACCTCGCGTTAAAATCCGACAAATGTGGTCAAATCATCATCCATTTTCAGCAACCACAACGAATGAATAAGGTGCCATTTTAGGTTAGATTAACTTAGTTGGTATTATTTAATAATTTGTGAGTGGCATTATTCGCCATCTCATTGGCGATCGACTGATGAATGTTTTAGAGATTTAACTTGGCGTGCATTGCGGTTAAATCATTGAATTTTATCTCGTTCATTAAAGTGCTCTTTTTGTGTGACCCTCTGAATATATTGTGGAACGCGATAATCTCAAGGGGAAAATTCGAACATCGCTGAATGGCTAAAACATCGAAAAATAAACGCATTAAAAGAAAAATGACTTTGTCAATAATTCGTGCTAACAAATTTCGATTATACGCTGAAATTTTTTATGGTATTGAAAGCGAAAGAAAATGCTCTTTAGCATTGGGTCGATTTCTTCCGCAGTCAGACGTAATAAAATCTATACATTCATACGAATAATAAGCTAAAGTATTTCGAAGAGAAAATTATATTCACTAATGTGTAGTCTCGATTCAGCGAATTTACAATCTTTTCTACGCTGAAATCATTTCTCACTTGAAATAGAGCATAGTTGAGTGAAAGTTTCCATTCTTTTGCGATTATAAACGAGAAGAAAATCGGGAAGAGGGAAGAAGGATGGGGGGAGGGTTGAGAGACGAAGAGATAGAGGTGATTGGGAGTCGCTTAGCATTCTCAACGAGATTTCGCAATACCATATGTCTCTGTTTTTGCTCAACGACCACTGCAATCATTGCAAGAAACTATTGTGATTTGGCGATATAACATTTTGAGGTTGAGTCTCGTCCATTCTACTGAATCAAAGTGCCCTAAGCTGCGACATTTCCGTCTTTCTAAAATTCTATGAGGAGCTAGTAAGCAAGCCCGCATAAAACACTACTTCCATCAATTTTTCTAAAGGTTACGTGTACTTTGAAAAGAAGAAGTGGCTCGGAGAGTAACATTCGTGTATCAGCAGCACGTGAAATGAATCCAGGGCGAAAATTGCCTCGTCCGGAGACCAATGAACCACCAGCTGGCGCTAAACGTGCCCACTTTGGTGAACGAATGAACATATCGCTTGGTTCTGTCTGCAATTCAACTGCATTCAGTAGTATAGTGGAAAATTGTGACAGTAAATATCACAACTACTTTCTAACGACGACAGCAGTAACATCATTTGTAGTGCACTCGTTGATGAGGTCTTCCGGCTTTTCGGCTATTGTCAAAGAATCTTTCTTCGCTCGATATGAATGCAAGAGTTTAATTGTTGTACAGTTAGTATCCCAAGAAAATTAGTAAAAGTAAACCGTTATTTGAGAAAGCTTTATCGGAGTGTCTTCAAACGTTCGAATTGATATCGAATTGAATTGTCTTTTAATCGAGAAAATTCAAATTCCTAAACTGAACGGGGGGATCACTGCTATTGAGGGATATTGCGATCACCCATATGTCCCATGATGCACCACATGTTGTTCTTTTTCTTCGATAATATGCTCGAGCGTTAGTACTTCTCACATTCAATAGGATTCGCCAAACTATGTTTCCTTAAGTGATATAATTACGACGAATTTCAGTGGAATTATTTGCATATTAAGCGTATCGTTTTGCATTGTTCTGTCGTTGCATGTATGTACCACCAATCATGTGGCATTGTTTGCTTGATATCCTCAAAAGAAAAGGCGGAAATAATGCGATGCATTGGCAGAGATATGCTTCGTTAGCGATATATCGGTGCCATTATTATATTTTTTTATTATATGAGAGATCTCGGTAAAGCAATCACAAAGAAGTATTGCTTCAATGAAAAAACACAGAAGTGCTTATAGAATCTGATTGAGCGAGATAAGTATTGCTGTAAGTGTTGAAATTAAATTTGTTTCTCTCGATTAAAGATAGCCAATCGTCATATGTTGGAATGTAGCTTCTTATATTCAAAAAATCCTTATTTTTTTTTATCAAAAATAGTAAAAAATAATTTTCAGCAATTGGTTTCTCTTTTTCCTGAACAGGAATTTATTATCTATATATGTTTAATGTAGAAAATTTCATAACTAGCTAAGGAATGATTGGTCGTTAGTGGATTATAGTTTTCAAGTGAATTTCGCTGAACACATTCTCAAAATCAAATTTTTTTTTTGCATTCACTCACATTATTTGATTCATCGAACGACTTTTATCAACGGAAATCTACGATGCTACGATGGTGCTTCACTCTATGACAACATAGAGTGCTAGTGAATTGACTCGTAACAGTCATAAATGGATAAAGCGTGAGCTCATTAGGGATACTTCTTGTTGAATTGAACTCTATGAAATAAGCTAAAAAAAATTGCTTGATAGCTATGTTATGCACATTCGGCAAGTTATTTACATATTTACTTAGTCCTTATTCGCTCCCGATTTTCCTCGGGATCAGCACTTGCGAGCAACATCTCCTTCACTTTTCTCGATCGAGGGCACCTTTTTGCCATTTTGCCGTAAATTTTTCATGAACCCCTCAAAAATCCGTTCCAAAATCACAAACACAAATTTGTTCGTCGCAAAGATTTGCTTCATCTCTTGTAATATGTTTTGACAGAATGCAAATTACAAGAACCATTGGAAAATGCCATTTATGCCTTATTAGCTTGCTTTTATTCGTTTCTTTCTTTTGGTTGCAGACGTGGCATTGGCCAGTTGAACTCTAGAAGATCTAACAACTCCAAATTGACAAAGAGAGGATAAAATTCATTTTTACGATCGATGACTGGTAAAAATGAAGCAAAAATTGCTTAAATTTCGAGGCCACGATTGCTAATTTCACAACTAATTTCGAGAATGAGTTCGCTTTTGCTACGAAAAAAAGATGTTATTGCAAAAAATCGCTGATTCGGCTGTTATCAATTAGGATACCACATACCGTTTCATACCATCTCTATATAGGTGGTATATTTTCTGAAAATTCAGCGATTTCCAGCTTCTCTTGTTGATATATGACGTACGCGTGCACATCCTTTCTGCACATGCCCTTTAGTGGCTATAACTCTAAATTATAAGCATTCGGTGATGAGAATTAAATCTCCACTGCAACTACCTGGTATTGAGTCAACGATATGCAATGCCTGTAGCGTTGCATTTTTCTTCGAGCCATCTCAACACACTCAGCAGGTGTCATATTCGTGACAAACTGATATGTGTGGGAGAAAAAAAAAAACAAAACAATCGCCACATCTTACACTTTAACATTTCAGCTGACAGGCGACGTTCGGTGCATCACTGGCAGTGAAACATCAGGCCTATCTAAGTGGGGTATTCACTGGTTTTTCTTCAAGCTCGAGAGAATACTGTATCAAAAATTCTAAGAGCCCATATAGGTTGTATGGATGAAATGTGGTGATGACAGGAAATGAAACACTATGTTCCATCCTCGAAAGGAACAATGAACGAGTGATCTTTGCAATTAAGAAGAGAATAGCCTCATTTATTTGCAAACGAAAACCTTACTGCCACAACATTTCACCGTTCATTTGGCATCATAACGTAAGAAGATTGGCCAAAACAAAGGAATGGTGAATGGCTTATGAGCCGGCATGACAGAGAATGAAAGGAGTAGTAAGAAGTGGGGAAGGAAGAGGGAGCGGAGAAAGGAAAGTAGGATGAATGAGGACTGGAAAAATTTAGGCGAACGAATAGACCATAACAGGATTGTACAACACGTTCGAAAGAATAAGCGCAGTTGCTGGAAGGGTCGGTGAATGACAGTGAAGAAGACCTTGAAAAATATGGTCTACTGCGATGGATGAGTGCTGGGTGCGACTATTGGACGTACTTCAAAGTTAGTTTTGCAGATCTCCTAACCCAGATTCGGAAGATTTAGTATTATTTCGATTCAATGTTCCGTTATGTTTGATATCATCTATCTGATCGGGATTCGCAACTATCGGTGCTTGGTCTTTGTGTGTCGGTAGGTCGCCAGAACAAATTGATGGGGAGTGGGTAAAGGAAAGCTTACCTTTGTTGCGGAAACGAACAACGAGAGGAAGAGGAGGAGTGCGCATGCGGCGGTTTGAGCTGGCTTACTCATGGCGAGAACAAACACTGAAATGGGATGACTGAGGGCGAAAAGGAGAATTTAATCAGCACAATGGAGGAAGAAAATTTTTAGTGTTTGCGAAGCCAGGTGGTCCCTTGTGAGTGTTGTCAGCAAAAACTAATCACACTTTACCAATGCAATAACCTACCGACAATTACCACTCCTAGAAACGAAACGATAGGTGCCATTCACAAACACGCTTGCCGAATTGAATATCGATGGTCGACCGTTTGTGGTCCTTTCAACACGCCCACTTATGCAATAGGTCATCCGTCGCAGACCCCCTTTAGGCTTAATCTCTCGTTGACGGTAACTAAGCGGAGGCAACGGCTAGCAAAAATTCTTTCGAGGTAGAATGCATTAGAAATGTACAATTGGCTCTCGTTCGTAGGTATTCGGGAAAAACAGAGTTTACACTAAAGCAACGATTGGTGAACAACCGATTGGTGCATTTTGGTTCGCGAAAACAGAATGAGGTTTTCTTTTGGAAGGGAAGATTTGAGTGGCCAAGAAGGCGAGAAACCTTTCTTGAACAAAACGGCCACAATTCGCTTATATTTATTATGAATCCATTAGATGGCAACGAACTGAATCATATCGCGTTAATGCAACTAAGGCCGGACGAAAGCAAAATCGTAACGTTAGCCAAATGAGAGAGGTTAGCTGAGCATTAGCCAAATGGCAAATGAGGGCCTCTTTTGGGAAAGAAGACGAAAAGACAGCAATTGAAGAAAACGACAGCTAAAAAGCACATAATGAAGAAGCTATGAGGTTGTGTAGTTCTCAGATTTCCTCATGATGGACAGTGCAACGAGGATACTGAGGAAGGAATCCAACGTGGGCGGAGAAGTGCACGAGAACATCGGCTAAATGATGCGTCATCTGAAACAGCCATGAAAACGGCTCAACAGAGCTCAAACAATGCTTAGTCAATTTGGAACGAATGGAACGGTCGAACTGTGAAAGAAAATGAAGTCTCTCTCCTTCCCCTTCCCCCCTCCCTCCCCCCTCCTTCTCAAGAAAAAAACTATCGGATGGGAACATAGAACCTTTCCCAATGCTCAGCAAAGTCCCACGTTTCAACGGAATTTTCGTTTCATTTCAAAATCATTTACTGTACGCTATCATATATGAAGGAATGGGCACCTAAGATTGGAGAGAGAAAGGAAATGACAAATAAAAGAGTCGCCTTTTTGGAAAAAGAATGCTGATGGCACTAATGATGGCAGCCAAATGAAATAGAGCTCCAAGGATCATGTCGCCGATGATAAAAATAGGATGAACTCAACAAAGCAATGTCTGTTGAATCCGCGATGCCAGCGAATTCGATAGCCTCAGTTGAGTCCCACCAAATGTTACTGAGAGGAATTGAGGCACTCCTAGGTTAAGGTCGCTTTCGCACGAAGTACTCACGGGTTTCTCCGCCATGTAATTCTGTGGAACATATCTATGCGCAGACTCAGATACTTTTCATGTCTGCGGGCTGAAGGCCAAAAGTCAAATGTGGTAAATGTTGGAATCTTCTGTAGTTGTTCTAGGTGGCATGGTATTGGTATCCAAAATCGTGCGATACGGTGCAATTACTTCTCTGCTATTTGGACAGCTCTCGAGGTGTAAATGCATCAGCGCAATCAGATATTGTCTCGCTGACAAACATTCCCTTCAAATCCATCAGACTGCTTGCTAAACAAATGTCATAAATATCGTTATTGCTGAAATGAAGCCACGATTTTTATGCCGATCTGAAGCAGAGCTTATCTCGTTTGCGTGTTTTGAAACCAGGTTCAGAACAGGCATTCGTTTGGAAAGCATCTCTGATAAGCAAATCGAACGCTTCTATTAGCGGTATTAATTGTTCGGCAATCAAGTCATCAATGAATGCCACTCGAAGAAACCGGGTTTTGAGCGCTTAGAAACATACATATCAAATCAGAGTGTTTCCTGACGATTGAAACCGGTCATTGCATAGCGTTGCATAATGTTTATGCCCTTGGGGTATGACTGCCGCATTCACCTTCGTCTTCGTGCAAAAGCGTGCCTGCAAAGTATTGTCGAAGGTGTGAGCGGTCATCTCTTTGCATTATTTAAGCAAACGTTTGTCTTATTGTAGTTGTATTGGGGATCGATGTTTTTGTTGCATACTGTTAAATTCTTCTTCCTAAGCCAGTGAGGAATCGCCAACCTCCAATCGCCTTCAGTATTATTGAATCATTTCGGTGTTCCGTTGCCCAAATTGTCCTGTGTTATATTACTTCATTATTTTCGTTGAGTTCAATAGCAAGAAACATGCCCACTTATCTTCTTCCACGCTTTTCTATCTTCTAGCACAAGGCTGCTATCAGAGGAAGCCAAGAAGCCCCATTGGCAACTCACTCATCTTTATATCGGATACTGCCAGTTAAAGGAATATCTCATGAAGAAGTGCTTCGGGAGAGTTGGATGTGTTGCAGTGCTTTTGTGTTTTCGCTGTTACCGAATGAGGCAGCGCTTTTGCAACCGTATGTAACATTGGGCAAATCGCGCACTTGGCGTACAACATTGAGGTCGATAGAGCTAGCGTGCATCCGTGTGTTGTAAGCGATGAAGCACGTGGACTACCGTGTACGATAAGGTACTGTAACCCAGCAATGCTGCTGAATTATTTTGTTGAAGCTCTTCAGCATGATTTGCAGCATAGAGAAGATGCTATGTAAAGAGCAGAGAATGGCACTTCAGCATTTCGGTGTTAGGCTGATCGAATGCTGCCAATGAACTGGCCTTGTCCGTTTTACGAAAAAAGCATCTGCGATGCCCAGAAAGTCAACACTTCCAAAGATTGACGATCGAGAATTGGCCGTGTTGCTACAACTCATCTCATAGGGTAGAGACGGTCCCATGCATCTTGCTTCGTCGAAATGAAACCAGTCATCAGCTTTATCCTTTCCCGATCGCATCTTTAGCAGGTTTATTGTGATGATTCCGGCAAACTTCTTCTTACCTGTTAAAGACGCATCGTGAAAATTTTCCGTCAATTCATCAATTTATTCATCATGTTCTAATGATTTAAATCCAGTGATTTTATTTTCCTATTGAAAAGCCATATTTGGAAACCGTATTATAGCAATTCGTTCCCGTGCATAATCACAGCTGTATCCCTACCTCTGCCAATTTTCGAAATGCAATTACCCGCAGAAAAAAATTCGTGTGTTGGATTAGTGTGTTAATTGCCATACTAATTACCTTGTAGATCATTCTCACGGTTCATTTCGCATGAAATGATATGGCACATCACATAAAATAACAGTTATAATTAGTTGGCTTAAACGTTTGCAACGCGCTCTTGCGAACCCCATGAGCAAAAGCTTGTTGTTGCGATATTAGATGTATGCTATATATGTGTACGTGTGTACCCGTCTCTCTATTTGCGGGGTATTTTTAAATCGGCAATTACGGTGATGGAATTGTGAGGCTATGTGTTTATATGCGGGCCACAGAATGACTTCTACCATTGTGCGTCACGTTAGTNGGAATTGTGAGGCTATGTGTTTATATTGCGGGCCACAGAATGACTTCCACCATTGTGCGTCATGTTAGCCTAGAAGCCAAGTTAGAGGGTAAGGAGAATTCGGCATGCCATTTGACACTAATCGGTCCTACGTTTTGTGGCCCAATGTTAGAAACAAAAAAGGAGCTTCTGCCAATTCATGCGACAGGTCAGAATGATGAAAACGCACATGAACCATCCTGTGAGCGACGATGTACAAAGGCACTTTGCAACAGCCGTTGTGATGGGCATTTTGCTGCAATTATGTGTACATACAATTATATATGCATATCCATCGACCTTTATGGCGATTTGAATGGTAGAACAGCCTCGTCTACGACTAAATAGTTTAATGCGTGTAGCACGCATCAAAAGGGGCTTTCTCTATTGTCATTCGGATAGACGCATTGCCTTAAGCGCACTTATGCGATATTGCGAGAGTGCAGTGATTCCTCACACGTTCTCGATCAGTTAGTTGTTTTTTATTCAGCAAAGTTGTAGCCTCCAATAAATGAACATTTTATAAGGTTTCATGAGCCTTTTTGCTCATCGAAACATAGCTTTTGCAGAAGCGATGAAGCATTATCTCCTTTAAACATCGCTGGCAGCTCATGAAATCCCTTGATAAGATGGGATCATAATGGAAAAACGCTTTTAGGAGAAGAGTTTTGCATCAGAAATTCGCTCGCAAAACTAAGATATGAGGATTTAGACATGTGTATCCGATTGTCTGCTCATGTGCCCATTGGTTTTCGATTCTCTAAATGCTGAAGCTGTAGATACGAAATTCGGTATCCGTAATATGCAGCTCAGCGATCCTTGCTCTACCATCTTTCATTTCATTCCATCAATCATGAAAGAAATTATATTCTTTGGAAGACGAAAACAAAGCCAGCATATAGTCGCTGACTTTGGTTGATTTGCGACAAGCACGACGCGAGTTGCAGCAAAAAAAAAAGAGATGGAATGATTCGCTACTTGAAGACAAAAGGAACCAAGGATATTATCTCAGCTCATGTGCAATATTCCCTCATTTGTTTGATCGCAAATTCCTGAAGTTTGCGAATATCTTCGACTGATAGATTGTAAAGCATCGATAATTATGATGAGAAATGTTGGAATTGTTCGTAAGAAAGTGCAACCTTCTATCGATGAAGAGACGACGATATGCGCATTTCGAAACATTTTTCCGGTGGAGCAAAGAATTTCAGCTGGCTAAAAAACAAGCAAACCACGCGGAAGAATGCACTCGGAACTCACCTGATGCAGGTGCTTGCAGAAATAAAGTAGGAGCGTTTCGCCTTTTTTTTTGCAACATCGACATGAAAAAGCTGAAAATCTTTGATGCATCAAATGGGCCGGTGCCTATATCACAGAGGTTTCATTGCGGGCTCAGATATATACATTGAGTTCTCCCAATCGTTTCGATGAAACTTTTGAACCCCACACAAAAGTTACAATAGATACAAGTCAGAAACTCTTTATAGGAGGTTCGCTTGGAAGATGTACCGATCCAGAACAGCAGCGCTTGCTGCACTCTTAATGGCGTTTCACCTGTCAACTGCACAGGTGAGCATACCTTGAACAATTTGGTCGAAATCATGCAGAGAATTCAGAGGGATTTGTTCATTTCATCAGGGAAGACAGAAAAAGACCAATTTTTCGCTTAGCTTTCTAGACAATGCCCACGAGTTGAGCGAAGCAATATTCGAAATGAAAAACAATCCTGAAAATGCACAGCACAATCAAGCACAATCAATGAATGCTTTAGTTATGAGAGAGTAATTCTCTTGAAAGGACGCTGCCACGAAAGTTATTCAACAATTTTTCCAACTATCACACTCTTCTTTAGGGTAAACGGGAGGAGAGTTCAAGTTTTTGAGTGCAAGTGATACTTGAGACTTTTGAGTGGCCCGTTAGCCATAAAACGGTACCGATTGACCACAAATTTATTTTCCGCCACTAAGGTTGGGTTCTCTCAACGATTTGGTTAAAACAGTCATTTTTTCGAGAGCACAGTAATGTTGCAAATAGCATTTTTCAATAATTTCATGCAAATTTCCATTGTGAAACCGGAGGTAGGATAGCCCCTCGCATAGTGGGGACAGAGTTCGAGGAAATTACGAGTAGAGCCCTATTTTTGATGCGAAAGTTTCAGGGTCTCAAAAAATCTGAGGAAAAACACAACTTGGACGACCGGAGGAAACTTTGATTTCCATGACATATGCATGCAGATGACGAATAAGCCGCGTAAACCGAAAATTTCCAGAACGAGATTAGCGTGTCGGGCAAGCTGCCGTACATAAATGAGCTTCATTTCATTTGAATGCTTCTTCGATTCTTCACTAATGGTGTGGGCAGTGAGCCCTCAAAAATTCTGTACTCCAGTAATGGCAGATATACATGGACGTGGAAAAGCACAGAAAAGATGCCACTCAAGAGACAATCTGTAAAGAAAGCAACAGATCGTTTAGTTCTCTGGTAGGCATCCCTGCATTGGACTCTGCGTGCGGGAATTCTTCAACTCGTCGGAATACTTTCCGTATCGCAGACACCCTTCTACAGTTCCCGCTAGCGCTCTGTCATCACGAGGCGATAATTCATGTTTTAAAGTTTCGAGAGAATGGAGAGTTCGTTCCGAAATTGACATAGCATCATGCTATCGCTACCAGTAATCAAAAGCCGACGGAATAACGATAAAATTTCACACGTTTTGTTGCCAGTGCATTCAAATAGGAGATAGCATCTTCCTGATCGCTAGGTGCTCAGGTTCCATGTCTCCTCTGCAACAGCCTGGGAGCGCCCTTAAAGATTTAATGTGCTAGTTAAGGGCATACATATGAAGGCGAAATTTGCAGACGAGTGGAATAAACGCATTAAATATGCGATCACATTTCGTTGATGACGATGGAAAAGCATGCAATTTGAACGACGAAGCGAGCTTTTGTCAAACGGCAAGTTCCCTTTTCAAGGCCACTTTCAAGCATTGCCCACTTACAATGACGCACATATCTAATGAAAGCCCCATACATCAATCATTCTTAGGTGCAGAAACATCGCTTTACTTTCCCATTTGAGTGAACGGTAAATGCATTCAATGTGAGATTGAATTTGTCACAAGAGGAAGAAACTGTAAGGAAGGAAGTGTAAAAGGAAAGCTGCGAAAGAGCATGCTTCATAAACGTGCAACTGCGATTTACTCGTTCAACTATTTGAGCACTAAATTATATCTGAGATTATAACATGCTAGAATGGATTTTGGCATTCAATGCTAAGCATATTTTAAGGACGCCCATAAGAAACTGCCAAAATCATTGAAAAGTTGAGATGAGAAAATAAGTTTTTACAAAAGATCACGTTCTCATGTAATACACAATTGCTACAAACCACAGTGGTTGCAGAGATATTGAAACCAAGATCAACAAGGCAATGGAATTTAAAAACTGAGGCAAACGATAATGTGAGATGTACTGACATCTCAATAAAAATCGGCTGTAGGCTGCTCACCCAGAAGCAGTAGCTGTTTTCTGCCAACGAGTTCGTTTTAGTAAGAAAGCTGCTGCATCAGCTGCTGCCATAGCGTGTCGTTGAAGTCTCATGCGTGTTTGCGAAACCTCACTTTCTGCCCATAAATCCGTCATCGTCTTCAAAGAATCATCCCAATTAATCTGGTAAACCCAGCGTTGTTAGAACTTCAAAATCCTGACGTATACGTTCATCGATTAGTCCAATTAATGAAGCAGTTTCTTTTGATTGGTGAGAGATGAATGTTACGGAACTTAACTCTCGCAATGCGCTTTCAGATATAGAAATGTTTCTGCGCTGAATGCTCAATAATTTCGTGAAGTAGAGAAGTTTCTGATTCGCTTTTCACCTCACGAGCGTTTTGGTCAGAAGCTCGGAAAGCACTCAGATCAACCATCGCTCGATTCTCAAATTCGAATTTTTCATACATCTTGGTCAAATATAACGGCAAAACTTATGACTCGCGTCGATTGCATCTTGTATGAGAACTTCGATAGCATAAAAAGTTCCCTTTTTAAATTCAGTTTGTGATTAGGTCTGATTCTGAACTCAGCATTCTCTAAAAGGTGCCTCGCATCGATTATCGAATCTTCCTCAGTTTTGTGCAGTGAAGGGAATAGGTTGTCGATCGTCATTCGCCCCTGAGTGATTGAAGATCGCTCTAGAATTTGCCGTCACGAAAGCTTTGTGTCTTGCTCCGATTACAAATAATTCTGGTAGATTTTTAAGTGCTCTTGTTCATATCTCTCTTGACCCCTTCTACATATTGTTACGTCACGATTCATTGCTACATGCACTTCGGTGTTTTGATTGCGGTGCAACTGAAGAGGCAAAGCTTGTTAAAAATATCCTTTCCGTCTGTGTCCATAGCTGTGGCGGAATGTGTTGACTCTGTATCCGGGTAACAAGAACAGTAGAGGCATAAACATATGAAGAAGAGGGCAAAGGTAGATGCTGAAGCGGGGAGCAGAAGCAGCGAAAAATGGAAAGAAGGGGAGGTGTTGTAGCAAACGGAAATCGAATACCCTCAGAGTTTAATATTTATAAACGTAGGAGCTGAAGATCAGCGTCACTTAAACACAGTTTGAAACATGATGAGTTGCAGCGTTGTTCATGCCTACGGCGCTTAGATCCCTGATTCACAAAAGGCGGCGCCGGAAACTCTCCAGTTATCAGAATCCTTCGACCTCCAAATTCATAAAGATGGTTTTAAAAACAAACATTCTTCACTACTTATGCACTCTGCCACTCCTTGAAGCAGTAGAGATATGGTTGTATGACTCTCGCAACAAAAGCATATAGCCTGGTTGGTCCAAAAATTTATTATGATGAAAGGCGCACTTTTTTGGAGGTGAGGGGGGATGGCAACTCATTATGAAATTGCATCTGATCTCCTCATATCACAACAAAGTATCTCTGTTTCACTTGTGAGTTTGAACGACTACTTCACGAACATCCGCCTGCTTTGTCGTGGGCGCCAAGCTCTTTATTTCAATTAATGTTCCATCCGACTATGTAGTTTAGACTGTGCAGCCTCGTCTTGACATATCTTTTTGCAGGTTGCCATTAATACTCGCATGACAGTGGTTGCTATCAATCATCGTTGTGATTGTCCGGAAGGTTACCGCTGTCCTAACAATCCTTTCAACACGGTCACATCACCCAGGTATCAGATTCTTTCGCTTACTGCGTGAGCAAAATTTGTTTGCATTACCTGCTCGCCTTCATGGATTTTTCTGAATCGAACTTATAAGCATCCTGCCATATGCGTGCATGCAAAATACTCCAGCGAACGTAATCAACCCACGATCAACTTATATTTGCGCAGAGGATACAGAAAACGACTAAGCCTTAGCGATTGCCGGCATCGGTATGTACTACGAACAGGAGGTGGTGAACTTTATGCCAGCGTTGATTGCTTTTGACTGCGTAATTAATCGAAGGCACTAGACGTGTTATTTATTATTTTATGTGCTGAATTATTAACTAGCATTTGCCGGCTATGCTCCGAATAATCTCGAACAGCTTGCGGCTTGATAATACCAGAAGCCCTCACATTCACTTAGTCGAAATATCCTCATCAGTATAAGTTTTTTACATGGCTATTCTTCACTAAGCATGACAATCCATCGGTATGTATGAAATTCCTTTCAATGAATGTTTCATTGTTTTCCTCGGTTCCAAATATGCATAACATTGCGTTCATGTGAATGCAATGCATAGAATTTAATACGATTGCAGATGCGAATATATTGTGAAAAAGAAGCTTTGGATATGTACAATGCGATGTGTACCGAATGACAGTTTTGCAAGATATCCTAAGCGGCAATGAGGTGAAGGGGTCGACGCTCCGTTCGCAATAATCTCAGCGTTAATTTATTCAATAGCTGCATCGATTTTACACTCTCTTTTATGCGATGTTAACGACATGAAGCACTCCAACACTCTTGATCCCCTACGGCTTAAACCACAAATAATGGCGATTAGCTGCAGAAAGCTTCCATAGCATTTAGGTAGAGGTTGTATCACATATAACGTA
This sequence comes from Toxascaris leonina, assembly GCA_022844705.1. Classification (NCBI taxonomy): domain Eukaryota; kingdom Metazoa; phylum Nematoda; class Chromadorea; order Rhabditida; family Ascarididae; genus Toxascaris; species Toxascaris leonina. Next base: position 28,129 of record JAARMF010001314.1, on the reverse strand, counting down.
ATCGAAAATGGAAGTCAACCATTGGCGAAAGAAAGAGAGGTCAGTAGTGTGAAGTCGTATTCTGTTGCAGAAGCGATCTTAGCTATCGAACGTTATAAAGAAATGTGAATTTATAACATGTCACCTAAGTTAACATCCTCTTATTGCTGCTGCAGAGTTGTTTACAATTCCGCTCATGTCGGTTTTTACTTGCAGTTGTCAGGCGGAATTTCTTCTCGATGTTATTTTTGAAGGATCTTACTGAAGCCATCAGAACCACTTCAAGAATAAGATAGCCATCACAACAGATTATTTGACAGTGATGGGAAATTTATTTCTATCAGTCAAAACGTTTCACCACAGAAAGGATGGAAACTGCCAAATCTTTAACGTTGATAATATATTTGAAAATAGAACACGAATTTCTAAATTTCCCGCATGTAATGCCTATTATTTCAACCATCTTTGCGATGGGGTACCGAGATTGTGTTGCTTTGCAGTGATTTTGAGCTGCATGATTCGAAAGTCCGAAATCTATCCAGAATGCTCACGAATTCCTTAAAGCAGCTTAATGGGAATGGCACTCAATGGCTTCTTCATTCCCATATCACTGCCGATCTCATCAATGCCCCAGAAAACTCGTCCATTTTTGTATACTGCAGATTGATATGAAAGCGGAAGGGTTTTGCTGCTCATAGTTATGAAATGTTCAGTCTCGCTTATTCTATCCCTCCTTCATTATTCGCTCCTATTCCTGCACTACTCGCTCCTAGTTGCGCATTGATGAGATTTTGTCTTGTCAGGCGGAGGAGAGAGGGGACGGGGAGGGAGGAGAGGAAGAGTGCATATGTTTCAGCGCAAGGCATTCGTAGAAACAATTGCATGGACTAATACGCTATGTCCTCAACAATATTTCAGGCGATCCTCATTCTAGCTGAAATTTTTGTTTATTTTTGACGGTGATTGTTCAGTTCGCTTATACATCTAAAAGAATATGCATACTGCCTATACAATTTAATATTTCATTGTGCTTATATGCCATGCTCATTTTGAAGTCTCGAAACAATATTCACCATTAAAGATCATTTCAAATATGTTGCAACTCAGTGAATCGCCTTCTCAACTTGTCGCTAAAACGCACATTTCGCCTTGACGCAAATTGGAAAAATGGGGATCGTCAATAATGTTCGAAAGTTAACCGTTGTCCCCCTGCTCCTTCCTTACGCGTGGGACGCCTATGTAAGCTTCGTCCAGGGGCCTATCGCGTAAAGATGGTCCACTGATTGTCGAGTACGAGTGCCCCCGTCGTTGTCATCTCTCGTGCTCAAAAAACCTCCCCCCACGGAGTTTCCTTAGAACTATATACTTCTCTGCGAGAGAATGGAGGCCTCAGCGAGGAGCCAAGATTCTCTTCTCTATGTGGCATGTTGAAAAGCCAGCTTTGTTTTCACTATCTAGGAGCAATACTCAATAGAGTGCTAGGGAAAGGAAGCGACTCCACGAACAGTGCGTGTGAACAAGCCAAATTGGAGACTTAAGGTGTGGATGCATGACATATAAAGTATTAGTGTTTCACAGAGCTATAAGGAAAATGCTTGTGTTAAGTGAAAATGAGATTGTGGCGGAAATGTGTTTCCATTTCAACTTCCTCGTTTCAGCATAAAATCACTCTGAGGAAGGAAAACTCATCAGCTGAGCGTCATATTCAGTGATGAAGGCGATGCCTTAATGCGGCGAATTTCAAGCTCATCTGGCTACTGCCCACTGTGATCGAATTTATTTGAACCTTACTGTAGCTACTTAATCTAGCTAAACTATCTGAACTCTTGTTTACGCACAAACTTATGCTGCAGCCAAGCTAAAAACTCATAAGCAAATTAAGTCTCGGAACTGAAGAAACGCTTGAAGCTTAACATCAATTCCATTCTAGCTGTTGCACGCATAAGCCGAAAAATGCCTTCTCCGTAATCTCGGCTCATAAAGCAATTCATCGCCATGGCGCACAAATTTGGTCCCTAACCTCGCTTTTAGTCAGATCCAGCAGATCCATTAGCAACACCATCAAATATTTGATGGCAAGCCACCTTTATAGATCGCGATGATTGTTTCGAGTGGCGAATTAATAAGCGTCCGACGTCTCGATAGCGATTGTCATACCGTGCGATAAGATAAGCTGACAGATTGACAGTTGAGACGAATATTTGATAGTGTGGCCATGATATGAACCTCTGTGAGTGAAGCATCATCGCGAACATTCTGATGGATTAGAACGTTCGAGCATTTTGCTTTTGAGCGTATTTTTTTGCCCAGTTAAGTGTCTTCTTCACCCATTTCTTGTCTACAATTCAGAAACAGTATGCATCACTCAATTCGGAAAAGATGAAATTGTAAATTGTTCTTAAATCGTGTCTCACAAATAATCATCACGTCCACTTTTTCAGGTGAACTGAGATCAGATAGGCTGAAAAGATTTCATGAAGAATAAATCGCAAGACTTTGTGATCGTAAAGGAAACATCATATGATTGGATCCGACATTTAACGAGTCAACCTAGAGCACCATTCTATTCCTGAGATTTTTACGAGTTGTTTATTTGCGAGAAGTTTGCAATACCGTTTTACAAATTCGCTTCCCTCTAAGCCCAATAGTTAGAAAGATGGCAAATAAGATTTTTCTTATGCCATATCTGACTCTCGACCGTTTAGTGGCGCTTTCCTCACCATACAAGTTCACTTTCGGGTGATGCCGTACAGCGTATAAGTTTGTCCAGTCGTTTATCGCGCTGCATGCACTCTGGAGTAAGGAATGAGAGTATCGGCTTCATGGAAAATTTCTACTGCAATACTACGTGTCTATTTGCTGTCTTATGTGGGCGTGAATATGTCTATTATTGAAGTACCATATGTGTGACATCGTCCTAAATATTCATTCATATAGCGAGCATTAGATTTTTATTCTTTGAACCTCCGAAATGCAGCTCATTCAAGAATGTTTCTTGTATTGAACCTTGGCAGGTAGATGGCAAGAGCCATTCGGAACCATGTGGCTCATGTTTATTTGCTTTCTCTTTCATTCAGCGTTTAGCACAAAAGTTCATATGATTCATGCTGACTTTCCTGAAACTAAATAGGGTTCATAAGTTCACGACCAGCCACTCCCGTGCGCTTCTTTCCGTTTCCGACCCACTGGCTAGATTGCTGAAGGTCATGGACGATTAATCGAAATTTCATGTGCTTTGTTTCGCTTTTGGCAAAAGCTCTATCATATTTGCAACAACCTTCAATAGATAGTAACAAGGTCAATTGAGCATCTACTTGGGAGATTAGAAGATGCACAATGAGTCGAAGAAACTCTGTTGCGGTTCCATTAACTAGCACATGCGATGCATGAGTTATAACCGAAAGTGGGGAATTGCGCGAATATGAGGTTCATAACAGATGGCACAGTGCAAGTACAGCAATGCACGTGAATCCTTTACGTGTTTCAGCCTCAGATCACAGATAATCGTCGATGGCTATCGAAAATGTGGACCCTCTAGACATAATGATTAGAGTAGGACGATTCTCGCAACTTTCATGTGGTGTGTTAGATGTCCCTCATGCTATGCGTCAATGTTTTCTTCTTTCTTTCTTTTTTCTCCCCAAGAAATAAATTCATTGAACATGATGACGAAGTGTAGAACAAGCCTAGACGAGCGCAGCAAATTCTTCATTGTACCTTCTCCATCATCGTCTTCAAATCCATTTTTTGTAACTCGCCAACTTCCACTGCTAATAAACATTTCAAAGAACACTGAAAAAGCATGCGAGCAGAAAAATTCTCGTAATGCGAGAATTTTCTTCAACGTATCAGGACGCCACCAACTCAAAAATCCTTTCTCCANCCCCCCCCCCCCCCCTCCCTCCATCTTTGGTCAGGAGTCTAGCACATGTCGGTCTCTATGATCACTAGCTCGTAGCGTGCAGATTCGCTAATTGCTATGTCGATGTCCGACGCTGTAGTGAAGCCTTCCTCTCTCTTTTCAGGCTGATTTTTCATCCTTAAGCTCTCAGTTCAGAGTCATTTGTCTCCAAAGGCGCCATCAATATTTCCGCTTGCGCAGAAACTCTAGAGTGAGTTGCGCAGATAGAGATTACTCATCGAACTTCCTGAGATGCCTTTATCTATAGCCTTGCTACATATCGTTAAAATCTAGCTTTTGACTAAGCTTAAGGAAGAAATATGAAGCAATGCATTTTCATGTGTTTCGCAATGAAAATCACCCACGTTGCATGTCGTCATTTCCGATAATTAGACACTATAGCGATCGATGTGTTTTGTGGTTTCTGGTGAATTTTTTTATGCACTTGTGATTTCACTTATGCCATCACCTTTTCCGTCACATGATGGCGAAATATTCTCTATGCCTATTCATATGACACTGAAAATTCAATTGATTGTTACAATGAGAGAAAGTTCTTGCGAGATTTGCTGAAGGNTTTCCGTCACATGATGGCGAAATATTTTCTATACCTATTCATATGACATTGCAAATTCAATTGATTGTTGCAATGAGAGAAAGTGCTTGCGAGATTTGCTGAAAAAAAAAGAACTTTTCGTAGCGGTGGTGAATTCTATTTGACCAAATTTCATCTTCCATTCTGCGAAAATATTTGCATATTTCTTGTAGATATTTGCGTACTAACATTTCTTCCCATTCTTATACGGGGAACCGCCAATTATAGAGAAATCCCAATAGCANGAGAGAAAGTTCTTGCGAGATTTGCTGAAAAAAAAGAACTTTTCGTAGCGGTGGTGAATTTTATATGACCAAATTTCATCTTCCATTCTGCGAAAATATTTGCATATTTCTTGTAGATATTTGCGTACTAACATTTCTTCCCATTCTTATACGGGGAACCGCCAATTATAGAGAAATCCCAATAGCAGAGCCAAGAAGAAATCAATCTCCGGATGCGCTGTGCTGGAGTAGCTGTACTTAACGTCTTTCAGAAATCGAAAGCAGCCAAAGTAAACTTCTATCTCACACAGTCAGAGTAGTAATTTGTGTTCTCATTTTTGTGGCCCACATTCACTCGGGTCGGATCAGCATCCGCTTCACTTCGCTAGCCTCGCCTGTCCACCCCCTTGCGTCCAGACTCGGAGATCTTTGACCGATAGAAATCTGAATGGAAACAACCGTCTGCCAGCAGAGAGGAAACAGTAGATTGCGAGTCTGGAATCATGCAGCAGTGGAGATAAAATAATAAACTAGCGCGAAGATGTGTTTGGAGGGTGAGCCCAAGATGTGTTCCCCGGATTTCCTCACTAGACTGTTCTTACCATAAATATGGAATGCATTATCGGAGTCGCCGTTGAGCACAAGTGAGCAAATGCTTAAGTCCTAAGTCCAAAACTGGTGAATGCTCTCACACAGTTCATCCTAAAATTACTTACAAATCAGCAACGCCTCAATGGCATATGAGATACATAGTAAGAACTCATATTCCATTGGAAGTATTGATTGCGTCCAGCCTCCCCAACGCCACTTGGCCAATTACCTGGTTACCTGGTTGTATGCTTCTTTGTCATATTCATACCATCATTGTACTCACCACTTACTAGAATGTTTTTTTTCTGTCGACACTATTTTATGCCATTTTATGAAACATTTTCAGTACAGGAATATATAATACAAAGGCACAGCATAGTATAAATACAGTATAGTATTCACGATTATGACATAAATGAGTGCGCTCATATATGGCGCCATATCAACAAATGATCACGAGCAACACTTTTCGATACGTTTGTTTGTCTGAGAGACAATGAAATTCTTCTGCATGCGTTAGCATAATTCGGTTTTTTTATTGCACAGCAGTGCTATCAACCAGATAGCTCATCGCTTACGAAATCAACTTAATTTCCACAAAAGATGAACGGACACTTTGCAAAATCCGAAAAAAAGAACACCGGTGAAACGAAAACCATTCACTGTGGTTGTGACCCGATAAGTTAATTTAGTGTTTGAAAGTTGCATTGCAACGAGTGAAGAAAAAGAGCTAGCGCTACATATTCGTTAAAGGCGGACATACGGAGAACATCCGAATGACAGGTGAGAGCGTTTAGTTGATCGCATATTGAGATGAACTCGGTTGTGGATTCCGATCAATTTGCAAAATTGCAATCAATGCGCTGCATTATCCGAAAGATCTTTCCGGCTTATTCGTTTCAGTTGGCTCAATTCTATTCAGAAAACTTTTCAAATCCACTCATACCCTCCTTCATTTTTTCATCAACGGCAGCAACACTACAACAAAAACAATCATCCCGAGAGTTTTTAACATGTTTCATAATAGATCACAATCACATTCCACTTGATAGAGAACAGCGGATTATTCTTGAAGAAGTCAAGCTGATTCATACTTTTCCATTACAATAGAATCTCGTCAACGAAAGCTTCGACGTTCAGACTAGAAAAGCATTATCGATTTTTTAAGATCCGTTTTACTTGCTCAACGACCTTCTCTAACCTGCAGTTTGAGAGGGCGCATAAGAATGCTGGTATGATCACAAGAGCGTGCAGTGAGCCGAATAACACGACCAATAGCACAGTTTTAACGATCACCTGAAATAGTAGCATGCAAAAACTCAAAGCTTTGGTTTCCGCTTAAGTCATCGTCTATATTCCACAAGCAGTCATCTTCCAAACTCACCTATTTATATATGAGTGCTCCGGATATGAAATTGCTGACGATAGAAAGCGTGGCGATGTAATTCATGAGCATATGAGAAAGCTATGCAGCTCCTCCTAGACTGGTTTATGGCACTTATGAATGCGTGGGTATCCGCATTTCCTGCAGCTCCACTGCCTCAATGGAGAAAGTTTCGTAGAAATAAAGTAATGACCAAGCGCTACCGAGCCAACACTTTCCAAAGAAGCCGCTATGTGAAAAAAGGTGTGAATAAGCGTGGCAGAGAACTTCGTGGAATTTGTGCTTTCAGGTGGCACTCACTCAACCAATCTGCCAAACCTGGCACTGACCCAGGGCAAAACACAGAGGATGATGCCTTTATATTCGACGCAGTGTGATGCTCGCTCAGGTCTTCAACGAAACAATTATACTTTTCTTCAATTCTATTAGCGTAAGACTTGAAACGACTGGTACTTCCTGCAAGGTTGATGAATCGAACCGAAATATTTTAAAGCGTGTAGCATCATCACATGTCCTTTACCCAGCAGAATCCGTTTTTTTAGGTTTAGTGATTCTCCGGCCGAAAAGCCAGGGAGATACAGAGGCATACATAAAGGCATTCGCGCAGACATCCTTACCACAATGAAGTTTTAAATGTGTGCTTGACATGACCCATAGAATTGAGTTGGTCACTTTGGCTTTTTTGCAGCATGCTAGTTGATCACACTGAAATGGAAGTTGTATTACCCGGGTAGTATAAGTATTGGCGAAAAGCAGGCAAGACACGAAGAAGACGTTCGAAAAGCAGCATTGCAAGAGTGGGTACGCAATAACGGAGAGTGCTTGTTGCATCACTTCGACAGATGACATGGACGGATGACGCGTTGATATAAAGTGGTAGTTATAGGTGATATGTGCTGGATAATCAACTGACATCCCGATAGACAGGATAATCGTCGTCATCGAAATAGGATCCAATTCCACATTCCATAGCGTCAGGAAGCCAGCAACACCTGAACATGACTGCCTTCAACCTCGGTTTGAAAAAGCAATAAGTCATCGAAATATAGGTGAGCCCTGTGTAGGCACATGCTCTAACTTCTTCTTCTACGCGAAACTTCTGTGTACATACCTATAAATATGGAGGTGATTGGGATCGATGCGGCAAGTACAGCGATGAGATTTGGCATGAACAAAGAGCAAACGAGCATCATGCAGGCGAAGCAATATACGGTGTTCTGAACTGTCCGTGGCAGCAAACTCTCAATCTGGTCAGTGAAAAGAGCGTCGTCGTCGTAAATAGTCGCCGACAGATCCTAAAATTGTCATCACTGTAATAAAATCTACTTCGGAGCTTATATATATATATATATATATATATATATATATATATATCGTCTTGTTAATGGCGTTAATTTTGTTCGGCTCCTTCGACTGCTCGGTTGTTCCATATCAGAAGCAAAACAGCCTTTCAATGGCTCCTAACGTAGCTCATACTTATTTGCGATAGCACCTGCCTTCGTTGATGCTATGCGGCTCTCAACTTTTGAAATTGTATAAAACAGCGAACAAAGTGAAGTAATTTTTGGATGCTAAACAGATAAAGTTGTGGCATTGGAGGAACTTTTATTTGATGATTGATGTGTCATCAATAAAAACATGATGTTTAATGTTGTACTAGTCTTTTCAAATGATCTCATGAACGTTGTCTACCGATAGCGGATCCTTAAGAGCCTTTCTTCTGAAGTACTGATGAAATATGCATCAAAAGTTTTCCCACACATGTGCTCACCACTTTTGTTTCAAGTCACTTTTTATGCAAGAGGTGAAGAGGTGCAAACGCCTTGAAGGATGAACACTGAGAGACCTAGATTAGCTGCCAAGCTCACTGTTTTCAAACGAATAGAATTCAGTGCAAAATTTGGACGGCAATTGGACGGAAAATTCGCAAATTTTAAACACCATCATTAAAAACGCAAATGTTGAATACAAGACGAATCATCGTATTGTAGTGATGCTCGTTGGATGCGAGATTGATTCACTTTATTCTGGTAATGATTCATTATATGACCACCATTCGGTATATAGGTTGTTCTTTTTGGCAGGTGATTTGTGATTCGTTGACGCTTGCGAACACAAGAAAGATTCAACAGTGTCGATCATGGAATGGTGCAACGCAGAGCAACAAGAGTGGCCCTCTCAGAGATGCAGTTTCAATTGCTTTTTGAGAGATCGGTGAACGCCTTTCATGATTTCCTCAGTATAAACAGTATGCTATGTTCCCAACATTTAGTGCAACGTAATCGGATCCAAACGATTTAAAAGATGCGAATCTACGTCATCGTGGATTCTCTTCCGAGTAATCAGCCCCACTATCGCCGCAGAGACCAGCAGCAGAGATGTGCAACGTCTACAGTGACATCATCGGCAGGTGATCAGTACCGACCATGGACTCTACAACACATCAACAGCTGTTCTACAGCTCAAGTCAGTCACCGAGCCGATCTTCGCCCTCAGCGTACCGTACAAAATGCCGCTTGAGCAAGTGCTGATAAGCAGCTGGACCGACCTGAAACGAACGGCGAAATCTCAGAGGTGAACCACTAAATTCACTTAGAACAAATTGCAGTTGCGAAGAACGCGAATGCGCGGACTGCAGCCACGTTTCAACCAGCCTCAACGATGCTCTAGTTCCTCATTAGTATCTAATATCTCTCTGAAGATATCTTCAACAGGATCTATATATCTCTCAGGTCAACTTTGCAAGCGCATACCATCAGCTCGAAGATTATGAAAAATCACAGCAATTGCCAAGAAATGTAAACACACGTTGAGATCTGCATCAACACAATTGCACTGCCTTTTAGAGTTGAATCAGCACTGCCATGTTTTGATAACCTATGGATACGACACTCGCTGGTTTGGAACAAGCGATCGCATATCTAGAAGATCTCATCATCACCGTTGGCCGAAATGCTCAGAAGCAGAAGCGCCGCTCCAAAACTGTTTTCAAGCGAAAAGCAGAAATTAGGCTGCACGTATATCTGGACAAATGCAAGGTCGCGGTGACTAGCATGAAATACCTCAAGCACATCAGTGACAACGATGGCCGAAGCCCTCATCTATGCAGAATCGACGCTTTCGAGAGAACGTCTGCTTCCAAACAAATCGCTCCACTTTGCTCGGTCATCGGGCTTCTTAGCAAACTACTGCAATTTAGCGAGCGAAATGAGAGATATTTGCGTGCCACATTACATCTCCTTCACTGAAGTCGCTCTGTTCGGATAGACGCCAGGCTTCAATGCTTTCTTTAACAAAGCAGAATGAGCACTGGCATCTGATCTACCTATTGCTTGATGTGACTATTGTCAGAAAATCACGAACGCCGAAGGTGGCTTAAACTAGCAAATTGGCGCCGTTGTGCCTAAACGTAACCGAGATGGGTCAGAAAATGCAATCGTTTATGCTCCTCGACCCTTTTCCCCCACCAAGATGAACGACAGACGCTCCTCGATCGAAGTATTTGACGTGCAGCAGTCATTACAGCAATCAGACGTAATATCACCGAAGCGTGCTCACGTATGATCAGTGAAACCGATGAAGTGAACTACCAAACAAGTCGGTTACGATGCTTCAGCATAGAACCGCACCGCAGTATGTGTGGCGATGTCTACGTTTAATCTCTCTATCGCAGATGAAAAGAAGTGTTGGATATATGAGTCCGTAGACGGTTATCAGTGAGTGCATGGGAACGGTTATCATATAGTATTTATGAGTAATTGCTATGATAACTTATCATGCCACCATCGTTTGCTTAGCTGTAGTTCTCGCTTATCACTCAGTCAATTGCCCACGTTTCCTAATAACGTTATCGTTTACTTGTCACATAGGAAGAACCCAACCGCAACACCTCCGACACAATTTCCACTCAAACAAATGCAACGATTGACACAATGTAGGACGTAGGATTAGCTTACGGTATAGTTGTCCACAATTGCTCGCCAGTGTTTCAACATTCGCAGTTTCTGTGGGAATTCAGAAATGTGTTTCCCATGATAACGGACGGTAAGCGAGAATTTCGATACGCTGAAGAAAAGATAATATAAGCAAATCGGCACAGTCAGTGGAATCAATGAACCGGAGGGAATTCATGCAAGACTCATCAGACAGTAATCACATCTAAGTGAATCACATCGAACCGGACAGATTGCCTTCATTCTTTGAGACTATTTTCACTCATTCTTTTCTGTGATCCAATTAAAGAGTTCGCGTCAAGGCGGAGATGATCTCGGTATAGTCCACTTCAGACCAATTGTCTACGACAAATTTAGCAACTGCACGCTACTTGAGATGTTTTCCAAACACTTTTCAGACTTGACGATCGATAGAAAATGTATGGGACCAGGGAAACCAGTGATTTGACCAGCCGATTGCCAATAACAAGTTTTATGAATGGAGCATCCAGGCCAAAAGATATGCATGCGGGAGCACATGGTATTGTCATTTCGAGTCTGTTACTAAAACTTTGCATCAGAGAGTGCAAAAAGTTCGTTTTGTTGAGGATGCAGATGCTGCCTGCAATCTGTGCTCACTCAGGCTCTGAGAACAAAGACATTACTTTGGGCTTCGCTCGTTCGCATAATTTTTTTGTTTCAGAAGGAATTCACGCTGTGCGGCTATGCCAAACAAATAAGTGACGGTCAAGAGAGGGTCATGGAAAACCGCGTACTTTGTTTCATCGTTCAAACTCCTATGGAGGCCTTCCTGGGCTACAACAAGAAATCTCCAATGCGTTTACGCGTAATGGGCAGGCATCCTAACGGACTATTAAGAAGAACGATTAATGGAAGAGAAATGCCTCAGAACATCTGATCTCTTTTATTTGCAACAAAGGAATAAAAGTAAGATCAGTTCATTCCGAGTTTTATCGAAAGCAAGAGTTAAGTTGGCTGAAGCAGCAGATGATACCATTGTGCAATCGTTGTTGCGGCCATGTGCCAGAGAAAATTAACATTTGAGTGGCGCTTTTTTTTTAAAACAAACCTATTAGTATTGTTGTCGAAGTTAATGAATCCTCCCCAGAACTTGTTCTCCGGCCACTGCAAGAAATCTTCGATCGATTCGCTACTATAGAGTGTTCCTTCCCCTAGTATTTCCTCATCTCGCTGAACGTCATCATCTCTTGGTGATGTAAATCTCTCGTAGTCACGCATCCAGAAATAAGTGAAACGTCGTCCGTTGCATTCGGGCATTGACTCGAACTGTTCGACCATCGAGTATATACGTTGTCTTCGTTGTGGATTCGTCAAGTTGCCAGCATTACCAACGATTACCGTTACAAAAAAGAACTCGCCGAACACATACTGATCTCGCATATTTATAATCTGCAAATATATGAACAGTGTACACTTCATCAATTAGAGGAGCATGAAAAAATTGGCTTAAAAAGTGAGTCTTTATGGAATCAAGTTGCAAAATGGGTAGCCACGATTTTGACTTTCAATTGCAGTATAATAAGTTCATTTTGTATGAGGGATTAATGATTTTCGTAAGTGTGGAGCCGAGTTTCGTATGGCAAAATCTGGATATATCTTGAGTCCTCCATGATGTGCCTCAAATATCAACGTTAAGTTCAAATTAATGCTAATTCTAGAAGTTATATGCAGATCCACTTTCTTCGACCATCGGAAGCGCCATTTCGGCTGGAAGTTGTGAGTGACGCTGTGTGAAAATGTTCCAGACAAAATGCACTTGAAGCATAAGCGACAATAATTCATTGTGGTTGGCGGAATTTTCACCACAACTATACCGCAGGAGAAAAGAAGGTATATCGTACTGTATTATTACACTGTAATGGCAAAGTCTACAAGATCATCAAGAAAGATGGTGGAGAGGCTCTCAGATGCATTAGGCCCCATGTCAAGCTCTAGCTCACGGCATCGAAACTTAGGTGATATCGACACTTCTGCTTCTCTACATCCACTCGTTTCTCACCTTACCTGTGCATCTGAAATGAGTGCCAAATAGCCTGAATCTGAACAGTGGAGGATCATTGGTGATCCCATTTCTTAAATGCGGTGTTTATAAATCTAGAAACACCACCTTGAAAAATGTATAGCTGGTTAAGCGATATCGCGATGATCGGCAAAAACAACATCTCTACTTTTTATTGCAATTGTTATGGCGGCGAAATAACTTGTCAGTTGCAATGTAGCAAATTTCATTTCTCTGCGAAAATCGTTGCACCAGTAAGATTGTTTTATATTCGCCTCGAAACAAACTGCTGTTGCGTAATGAACAAAATGTTTTTTGGGGAAGGCATGAGTTAAAACTTCCTTTGACCAAGACAATACGGACGATATATTTTATTTGACAGTGAGATTAGGAAGCATATGCACTGTTTCCTGCTAGAATTCCCCATCCCCCCCCCCCCTCCCCTCCCCCCTTCCCTTCCCTTCCTCTCTCCCCTCTACACTGATCGGTCCACCTTCGCTCCAGCTTTTGACGAAGTCATATCTGCTTGGACATAGCTCTGCCGATTACTTTGGTCAGAAGGGGAAATGCTCACCGACAACTACACGGCGAACCCTAGACTAAACCGAGAAATTTTTGAACCCAAATATGAATGATTGCGACCGGTTGGCAGCAAAAATTCTTTTTTCGATGGAACTGATAGTAAGGACAGCATTTAGATCTCGCGACAGTAAATTAAGGGGCATGAGACAATTTAAAAACGTGATCACTAGAAGCGCAACATTCGATGGGAAGCTCTGTCGAGAATTTGTTGAGGACGACTGGGTTGGAAAGCACTATGCGGGCATTTTTGAGGTGAGGTGTACTTACGAGGTTTAAGGGCAACATGAGATATAAGTGTGGAGAATACTTGATATACAAGCAAAGATGATAATCAAGCATGGAGGACTACGCGATGACTACGAAGCAATGAATTTACAGGTAGGCGAGGAAGCACTGACACATGGAACAATCAAGGTGCATATGTGCACGTACCTCTTCGATAGGTGAGCCACGAATCACCATTTTAGATGTTCGAATATTTGGTGTTAACCGCATCAACCCGTAGATACTTATGCTCCAATACGCGCAAATAATCAACAGCATGCAGATGGATGTCCATCCGTTGGAAAGCCACTTGCAGTAGTAGCCTAAGAACTCGAAAACCTGAAGCGATAGACGAATTTAGGCCAGAAATAATTCTCACGCAGACAAACTCCTATTATTGAAATGACAACGTACCTAATAACAAATCGACGAATAAGTTTCGAGTTTATAGATGCTTTCCGGATCTCGAGTTTATATACATTCAAAACAGACTCATACTCCGAAAGATGATATCATTCAATATCCGGCTTCCACTTTCACATCCTTGTTTTTGTGACCATGCTGAGCCTATGAACAGTATATTGCGACTCTTGAGCGCATTAGAGCAGAAACCTAAGTGCGTTGTTTTCTGCGAGATTTCAAGTCTGTCGCTCATACGTTTCGTGCCGTCTGCTACTGCAGAACGCCCAAAGAGAACAGAAATGCCGAACATGAATCCCTCCCGAGAAAGATAATATCGTTCCTCAACAGTCACGACAGCAATCATATTCGGAGAATATGCATATGTTGTAGAGCTGAATTTGAGAACTTAAGCCGGATTCTGTTTCTTGACAATTGGGACGTTCCTCCACGAAGTATCCTTTTGCATTTTATCACATCGAACAATTCGATCAAACTTGCATGCATGCAACAATGGTTTGCACAAAATACGAACCTTAGTGGAGACTGGCCTCGTGTCGAGCACTTTGCTCTGCATTTCGTATCTGCCGCAAATGACTAAGACGGACATATATATGGTGAGTGTGTAAAGAAGATCGAAGAACATCGCCACGACGTTAGCAATGCAGAATAGTCGAATTTCAGGAGTTGATGAATAAGAACCAACAGCGAATGCAAGCATATTTGTCAGCGAGGTTAATGTAATCGAGGGCCCCGCATCACAAAGCACCTAAAACAGCCGGAAGTTTTATCAGCCAAGTGAATCGCATGTTCCACTACTAGACCAATTTGAATGATGACGAGAGCGATAGTTCGTACTCCGGCGATTAAAATTATAAGGTGAACGTGGAAGAAGAATGTGTGCAAACAGCATTCTTGGAGATCGGAGCTCGAATGGTTTTGCATTTGGGTGCCACAATTTGCATACGCTTTGGAAATTATATCAGTGTTTCTTTGGTGTTTTGTAACGTCAAAGCCAGGCACGCACACATTGTTTTTGCCTAGCAATGCGTTACACAACAATACTGGAAAGAACGTCAAAAATTCAGTATAACAGTGCTACACTCATATCGAATAACACTGTGATGCTCGGCAGTTGCCTTCTGATCGTAAACATAACTATAGAACGATCAGGAACAAAGTATAAACATGCGAGTTTTTGGTTTTGTGTTTTGTAGCGGTCGATGTGTCTACAATTGCAATGCGGTGAATTTTCCTGCAAAAATGAAAGACTGAGACTGCCCAAAATAATCCCGCATCTGGCTTACAGAAAAATTCACCAAGTTGGGCATCAACAGATCTTGTAGTTAAGAGTGAACAGTTTCACTTTTATGCNAAAAATTCACCAAGTTGGGCATCAACAGATCTTGTAGTTAAGAGTGAACAGTTTCACTAGAGGAGTAGGGAGTCAAAACGGTTCGTTATGCCCGACGGAACATATGATATAAACAAATGAGGATGAAGAAGACGGCAAAGAAAGAGAGAATAAAATAGCCCAATAGCCGCACCTCAGTAATCCGGTTATGTAGTGTATCGTTTGGAACGGGATTATGCATACGTTCAACACATGTCTTTTCCCATGCATTGATCACTATGTAGCCATCGTCCACACCTGTAAGACAATGTTTTCATTCATAAGTAATACTGTTTTCTCACTCCGATTCCATGCGAATTCTTGTTGTTAAAAAAACGACTACTATTAATTCCATGAATGAAACAGGTGGTCAAGTGAAGCCAAACATTCTTGATGTCAAAATTGAGACATACCAATTGCTAGAAGAAGAAATGGTGTAATAAGCAATATTGATGCAAATCGCATTCCACACCAAAACAATAGACCGAGGCAAGCTGCCGTTGCCAAGAGGGGAGTGATACATGCAACAGTTGCAAGAACTACTTTATAGATTGACCACTGAAAATGATGAGCATGAATATTAGAGGAGCATTCCTTGTGATCATATTTCTTCCGCTCAGCTATATTTCGTCTAGAATAATGCTGCAACACTCATAGTTGATCACTTTAAATAGCGAAATATTCCAGAAGGGTATTTTACGAGAAAATTGTTACGCCATTCGACTAGACGGAAAATAGGCGTCAAGTCTCGATTACATTGAAATACTTTCGGCACTGAAATTTTGCTCGATTTCGATCTCTAAATTTCAAATTTGTTCAAATGTGCCAACGGTTGCGTCGAACTTATCCACATCGCCTATAAGAAACACGACGATATTATGAGGGAATCCATGAAGGCATATCAATAGAAAAAGCACTAAATACGGATATTGTTATGGATATTGGTCTACTCCACCATCATAGGCAAAAGTTGTCGCAGGCGGAGAGCGTCAAATGTAGAATTCTGGCTGCTAGGAGAGAGTGTTCGCTCAGTTATCTTGATTGATTCCTTATTCTTTGTTTAGGATGTGCTAAGTGTCGCGTCACAACGCTAAATTGATGACGATTGTCTTTAGTGATATATTGATATATGCTTTCCAGTATTCTCGGAAAGATTTTTGAGTGCGATCACGAGAACCACAAGATCATTGGAACTAAAGGCTTAGGCAATTCCGAATAGTCGTGAAATGGAACAGTCGTGAAAGTGCATTGCAGTTTCGAGGATTTTACGTTGCCGAAACTCATGTTAACCTTCGTTGGTCTCAATTGCTACATCAAACGGCGTACCTGACGATGATACCGAGCGCTGATTACAACTGTCATAATCGAGAATATGACCATAATGATAAATCCCACTGATATGTAGGGAAAAACGACAGTTGACGTTCTGGTCATCTCTTCTTGGAAAAAGGGGAATGAAAACACTCTCGGCACAACAATCGAACCATCATAGTTCCTCAAAAACAGGTGCTGTATTTTCAACCAATATTCGAGCATTTTCCGATGTTCAACTGGATGGAGGTATTGATGAAGAGAATATTGGGTTAATATTATGAAGTTACAGCAGATGAACTAAACATCTATGCATTTCCTCTATTAATTTACGAGAACCCCGCAAGTGGTGCTTTCAGGCGCAGAGTGCTGGCATGGCTATCTTCAATTATCTCTGCGAGTGGAGCTAGGTTCCTAATGAACGAGACTGACTGCTGGTAAACCCGGTGATTGTAGAACATTTCGAAGATCAGCATATGTTTTGAGTGCCCGTTGAGTGGGGTCTAAATTGCCTAGTGACGCAAGAAATCTCTCTGCTTCCCTGTAACACGCTTGCCACTTTGTCCAGTTATGAGGGACTCCTGGAAGTAAGGGTGCAAATTATGCCTTGGTTCCCAATACAACATTTGTAGGCGCCCGTTGCCAAATTCAGAGTTTCTCGTGGGTCACGACACGACCAAGGTGCAGCAGCATACCGTATCGCCGGGGCCGAAAGTTTTTTTTTCTGCACGCGCAACTCTGTGTCTCTGTGCGAATTCTGTCAAACTGCAACGACGGCATATAAAGTCTTGAGTGACTAAAAGGAGTCAGTCTCTCAAGACGGTAATTATGCTCAAGGCAGAGGCGGATTTTTTGGAGGTTTCAGGGGAGAGGTGCATTCGAAGGGCATGATCAAGTCATGGAGAATTCTTTCCGCTATTCATATCAAATGCGGCAAAATCAGGTTCCCTTTTTATTGGCGATCTCCAGGATGAAAGTAAACTGTGTCCACCACTTTGACCCGCTTCATTTGCTGCATCAGTTGAACCACGTCATCGCTGTTGCACGATATCGCTCGTTCACGGCACTTACTGCCCCAACACCTTGTCTATGCGCAGGTATCTGCAGAGAAGGATGTCGCCTTTTTGGGCAACTTTTTCTCAGAGAGCCCATGGGAAATAAGCAATGGAATTTGGTAACTGAATTATGGGGCTCAGGATCACCTACCAACCATTCTTCAATGGAACCATCAACGTAAAAGCGAGAAGAGGCGTTTCGGGACTTCAAAAATCTACGCATTTTGCAACAGATATTTTGCAAATCTTCCTGTTTGTTCGCAAGCAGTGAAACAGGCTGTTGAGGCGAAAGAAGGTTATGTGGGTAGCCCATCTGATGCGCTTCTCCATCCACATCGTTCGCAGAAATTGGGCGCACGCAGAAAAATGGAGGATGATGGGGAGG
>JAARMF010001314.1:0-10066 GCA_022844705.1 Toxascaris leonina | reverse complement strand
TGGAGTCAGAGATCGGAGATAAACTTCGATTTCCAGTCGAAATCGAAGGTACCAAATAGCGGCTGCAAAATCGCTCAAGGAAACTCACTCGTTGAAACGCTTCCTTATTGCCGCATCCCATAAAATCGCGTCCTCATCGGTCCACGAATCGGGTTTATTTGCACGCATAATGAGCATTATAACTTTGAGGTATTTTATATTGGAGAGCGCATTTTTCGGTTCTTTTCCTCTGGCATACGTTTGAACACCGTGGAAATTTGGACTCAAATCAAATTCCATTCCAACTGACGTCATAATCGGATAACGAAGGCTTAGATTTTCAAAAAGAGTTCCATTAGCGGCATCAGAGGAACGCGAACGCAGAATCATTCCGTTCTGAAAGCACCTTTATTATAGCACTCATAATTTGCATTTTCAAACAGAGAGCGTTTTAATGAATCATTTCTCAATCATTGCAGATTGAAGGCTTTGGGTGACTTATTTCCTTAGTATGAAAAGTTTGACGTCGGGTAATTGCGATCATCCAAATTTCTTTCGTTGACCTTAAAATTTTTTCTTGTTGTTGTTTTCCGCTAGAAAAGGTGTAGCACCTTTGATCATCTATGACGGTGGAAAAAAATATGCTAAATGGCGCTACTGGAAGCCCAGAGTTTTCATGATTATAAGATGAAAAATCGAGCTCGTAAAAGCGATGCCCAGTTTTGTCGCAGCTTCTCTAGGAATAAATTTCTCGGATACGTATTCTCTTGTAGCCTATAGCAAATGTCGAGAAGGCGAGCGTCAACTGCACCATACCAGGCCGTAATGAGTTTGGTCTAGACCAGGCGATGTGAAGTGTGACTAGGCACAACCATATGATTTTAAAGAGCCCCCTAAACTTATCAATGCTGTTATGAAGAAAAGAATATTTCGCTGTTTTCTGGAGGTTCACTGCGGAGCTCCCGAAGTTGTGCTTTATGAGCGAGAATCGTGCTCGAGTAGATGAGTTTTCTGCAATTTGTCATAATTTCTTGCTTAGTGATGCATCTGACTGTTTGTCTGATGGAGAAACATTGGAATAAATGGCAGCCCCAAGCGTAGTATTCGAAAGTAATGGTACACACATTCCGATATGCAGCCGAGAGAGTTGGATGTTGAGAACTCCTTGATCCTCCCATTAATCTGAATGTTGAGTGGCGCTGAATGCATTCTGGAGAGCTACGTGAATGTGCCACACGGAGAAACGATTAACACAGGAACATGGACGGTGAACATCTGAAGGCATTTATCTGCAGATGTAGGCTAAACCGGCGGCGATCCGTGAGATGCATTGCCTGTGTCGCGAATGTCCGCAGATGTTAGTTCCCCTTCCCACAACATTCCGAGGCAATAGTGAAGTTTGAGGAATCTACGAGCTGGCAAAGTATAAAGCCGTGCGATTATCAAAGTTTTCGAGGCATTGATGTGTAATTTAAATCACTTTAAAAGCCCGCTTGATTACCTCACTGAGCTTTTTCATCTGTCTTTCACCGTTGAAACCTGTTCCTCCTCTTACATTCTGCTATTCGGGATTGAATTTTAGCTTTGACGTCTCTTCTGCAAATGTTCCTGATCAGTGTTCGGTTAGCGTGCGCTTCACATGTGACCAGTAAATACGATTCCTGTTGTGGTTCATTCGTCACTTCTTGGGCCACTCGGAAATATAACTGCGTAGTTCCGGACCACCGTTCTACACCGCATGGAGGTAGCAGCTGACTCATGCGCAATTATGAAAAAGTTATGTCGAAAATGAGCGCAAAGAAATACTGTTTTGGGCCACTCTGTTTTGGATGCTTCGAGCGAACATTGCCACGGCATGCCATAAAATATTATTTCGTACACTCTCAGGAAGATGAGCGAGATCAGTGAGACAGTGTCTTTGGATACCTCTAACCGCACCCCGATCAGGAACGTTTTGCAGAAGGGATGTCAAAGCGAAAATTTAATTTCGAATAGCAGAATGTAAGAGGAGGAACAGGTTTCAACGGTGAAAGAGTGATGAAAAAAGCTCAGTGAGGCAACGCGAATAATCAAGCGGGCTTTTAAAGTGATTAACCTTGTACATCAATACATCGAAAACTTTGGTAATTGCCAGCTCGGAGATTCCTCAAAATTTCGAGCCTTCTGTTGCAGGTGAGCGAAAAGCTGTTGACAACTCAACGGTCACAAAGAGATGATGAATGCACGAAAAAGAACTTGAGAAGCTCAACTAGTCGCACACCGATACTGTTCTCCAAAAAGAGCAGACATACAAATTGCGATTTACGGATGATGGTATTCCAATATTGCAACCGATGAGCAACAGTTGTTATCATAAAGCTCTCATATTCAGGAGGAATCGAATGACGACTAAAACGTTGGGAGGACCCAAACTTCAATCGGTGCCATCCTGCGAAACCGTTTGTTTAATGCAGGAAATATTACCAAGCTTGTAGTCCTGCAGGGGATGGTCCAGCAGCCGTGAAAAGCTTTGAACAAATAAGAGGAAAGAAAAAAGAAGAGAGGAGCGAAACCTTTGAATCAATCACCTGATATAACTCTAATACAGATGCACAGTTTCTCTCAATTTTGAAAGACTATGTTGATAGTTGCCGTCTGGGCGAGCTCTCCTAAACGAAACCGATATTTCCATAGATTTCAATCAACTGAAACTCTTGGTAAAATCGGTCGTCTTTGGTTTGTAGTTAGACGAGACTTTCTTTCAAAATGGAATCAGTTCCAGCTGAAGGTCGAGTGCTGATAAACGTCCTTTTCTTCGATCAGAGACTATCATTCAGTTGGACCATATTCTCGCAGTGACTGGATTTGTCAGTGAAACATCGAAAGTCTGAAGAATTACACCTACGCCAAATTCGTTACCCGCCGGGCTATATTAGCGGCAAATGCACTATGCTGTATAGTTAGTTTTTGGAAAACAAAACATGAAAATGGTTGCTGTTCGAGCTAAAATCAGAATGACTTCTTTCAGTGCAAAAGAATGGTGTTTTGGAGTATCTTGCGCGCGTGGAAGGAGAGAGGATTGTGGGAAGAGGATGCAATGCGATGAATGAACGAATTTGTACGTAAATCTGCAACAGATTAGTTGAAGCAAGATGAATAATTTGAACAAACGTTTCCTCCCATTCCATGATTTGGCTTGAAGTTTTTGGAGCCAGCAATTTCTTTCCTCACAAGCACTTTTGATAGGTGAGTCCGTTCTCCATTTTCAATTACGCTTGTCATTAATATGTCGTTTGCGCATGTTTCGTCTTGAGTAGAATCTTACTTCTTTTATTCTAATTCTGAAGATAACGATTTTTGCTTGTGTTACATCTGTCTTCACATTCTCCTACTCAAATTTCTCCTTCGAATCATCTCGTTTCGTCTCTGCTCCGAGACCACCTTCGAAGCTCATCTGGCTCAGAATAGTTACAGCTTTGAACGATTCACCTCAGCTTCGGCGGATCGCACAGCACCGTATACTGTTGGAGATTATTGTTGAAGAAAAAGTCCACACACTAACTCATTTCAAGTAGCACCTCTTTGCTACCACGTTATTTCGTGGGTGATTCCATGAAACTATTTATGCTCCTCAATTCCTTCTGATCCGCCAGTAAATCTCCTTACTTGCTCGAGTCTGCAGATGCTATCCTTCAAAGGTGCAGTGGAACGGCCACAACAGCGCATTTTTGCTGTGGTCACCGGCAGCGAAGCTGACTTGATCATACTGAAAGAATCGGAAAAGCGAGCGCCCTAATCCGTGTTTGAATTGAAATGGACGTTTGCGCTACATGACCGAATGCTACTCTTTTCTCGACTGGAGAGTTCAGTACAAATTCGACAATGGCACGACTGCCTAGCACGAGAGATCATCATAGAACTGCAATCGCCCATGATCCAAATAACTCCTGTCCATCCGACAAGAGACTCAATTGATATGCTCAGGTCAGTTCCAAAAACGGTTCCGTACTTCGCCGTCATGAAACTAAATGCAGCCGCTCAGGCCCTCTTCACCAGCCACACTCTGCCGGAAAGAGCTTCCAAAGCCCTCTTAAAGATACTACAAGATCACGAAAAAGACAGTAGACCTATCTGCGAGACAATAAATGACGCACCTTCCAGCGACTATACTGGGATGGTTCGAGATGGTTCACTGATGTTACAAGATGGCTCAATTCAATGATGAAGAGCTTCGTATGAACTATCGCTTAGAAATTTCCGAAAACACTTGTGCATCCGTACTTCATGCTTAGGAAGAACACCTCACAATAACCTCCAGGAACCTCTGTTTGGAAAGCCTGCAGTGCTCGAGCGTCCAATCAGAAGAGGAAATACTGGACGCTGCAGATGGAAGCCGATGCTGTTGCCGCAATGATGAACGGGAAGCGTGGCCCGCCATCTTCTTGCTCAGTTGTTGGGGATCGCATTGGCAAAAGACCACACTATCCTCACTAAGGCAAGCCATGTTGCAAACTCTACGGTCACAATGAGGATTTCTGCAAGAGTTTACAAAGGAAGTGAACGCGGAATTCAAAGGAATGACGCAGAAACTTGAAAAACTTCCCCATCTGTTCACGGCCATTTATGCCACGCCGACCAATCACACCAAAAAGTCCATATCAAAGATATTAGCGTTCAAACGTGACGTTAACAGATCAGTCCATCGAATTCGTCGACATGACTTGCCAATCCGTAGTCAGTGGGCAAAAATAAGGCGAAAGTTCGAGGATATTTCGAGCCCGACTTTGATATCTATTAACAAAGGGGAAAACTGCCAAGTTGCGGATACCTACTCGTTCCTTAGCCAGACAAGTTCAACCACCATTGCGATGACCTGTGGAGCATATCCCGAACACGCTGAGCCATCTGCAATCTCACGGGCTCAATGGACCTGTCAGCTGCAGAATTTCCAGAATTTCCATCAGGTGTGCCCCATCAAGTCTGAAGTGGGGTGTGCTTTCAATTTCCGTTCCTTGTTCCGCCTCGCCAAACTTCATGGAACAGTTGTCAAAATTCCGTACAACACATGCACTCGTTGAGCCCGTTCAGCATCGTCTCGACATGGGCACCGGAATATCAGCCTGCATCCAATCCAATAAGGCAAATCTCAGATAGGATCTGTTTCTTCCGAACTTCACTACCACTCTACTATTCTTCGACTCCATCGAGCCTTGCAACTAATGAAGCTGGAACAGTCCTACCACGCCACCTTCTGAATGAAATGAAAAAGCTATGTATTATGCGAGCCATGCCCTGCCTGACGCTCACACGATAAACAATCAGACCGTGATGAAGTGTTGGCCCTTATTTTCTCGGTGCACGAAGCTGTTAATTTGGTTTCTGAGGGAAGGTTATTGCAAACATCTATCTCAGGTATCAGCCCGACTGTACCGTGACCTCACAAAGAAAACCGATCTTGAATACATTTTGATCTTACTAAACAGGCAGCGGAGACGAATGACTGCAACCGCATATTTCGAAGTAGAAGCCAGTCTCTCTATACAAGCTTGATTGAGAAAATATTCCCGAAATTTGAAAGCTCGCCCAAGATTAAGCGCACAAGCCTGTAATCTCCTGCCTCATAAAGTAGCTGC
Source organism: Toxascaris leonina (assembly GCA_022844705.1). Taxonomy (NCBI): domain Eukaryota; kingdom Metazoa; phylum Nematoda; class Chromadorea; order Rhabditida; family Ascarididae; genus Toxascaris; species Toxascaris leonina. The sequence goes on along the minus strand of JAARMF010001314.1, from coordinate 4,475 downwards.
CGCTCTAGCATGTTAAACTTCACTGTTCATCAAGCGTCATAAGAAATTCGCGCAGATCAACACGTATTGATGTCCATGGGCACTTTAAATTAGTAAATGCCAAGATATGCTCACTCGGAACTGGATGACGGGTTCGTTGACGTTGCAGAAGCTCGTGCATATATCATAGAAGCTTTGATTCTTCACTTTGATCTGCGAACCGATCTCCTCGATAATTTTTACGGTTTCGTTCAGTTGCTTCAACCTAGCCATGCTGCCTCCGTCGGCAGCCGTTACGAAAATGAATAGCATAACATTATTGCCGTTGGAGAATTCCTTATACGTTTTCAACTCAACAAGCGCACGCGCGTCCGTCGGCGTATAACCGAAATTAAAGTCGTCGTGTATTTGTACGAAAGGAATCCTCATCGAACACACGATTGTAAATATTGCTATCACCTGAAATATCATCCGTTTGTTGGAGGCTTGTTTAAACAAAAAGTCCACAGCGCTACCTTATTCCCCTTTCCGATCTCTACCCATTTACTGTTTTGTGGAAACTGACTGCTGTATGATCACAGAGAAAAATATAACAACAACTTTGAATTTTGAAAAGCAACGCAAATAGAATACGACGAAAAATTCATTGAAACTGCTTGGAAATCTACAATTTTGAAGAGTCGAAAGCTTCAATAGAACTGCTGTTTTTTTTTTTTGTTCTAAGTGAAGGTTGTTGGTAACTGAGTGAATATGCGGGAGATATGGTACGCTGTCAACGCGATCGTTTCAATTGTGCTCATTACTTTCATAACAGATAGATAAATTAGACGCTATCTTCACAATGGAAACAGTTGATCACAATATCTGCCAACAAATTGTCTGATTGAATCGTTCGCGTATAAGAGCTAAACGATCCCAACACTTCTTGCTTATTCATTCGTTATGTTCATTACTAGTTTTCAGATGAAACTAAAAATGTTTTTTGGAAGCTGAAAATTACGGCATTTAACAGCGTGTTATAGTTGATTCGCAAAACGCGAAGCCACTACACATTTTCGTTCGATCGAGCATTCAGCAAATGCGGCAATGAAGTGGACATTTTGCAAAGTTTTTTGCGTTTTGTGTTCGTCGCGTGCAGCTGTGCCGAGTAATCTTCAGTGAAATGGCCGAGCAATAAGCAAGCGCACTGCACGAAGAAGTAAAGGCGCTGCGGATGATAATAACTACTCTGACTGAATCGAACCGAACCCTCGTCGAATCAAACCAACAGCTTTCCGCAGCGAACGNATGAGCAACTACAACTCAAGGTGGACAGTCTAATGCGCCAGTTGGAATCTGCGAGGTCAATTGTACCAGCAGCCCAGCATTCTCCCCCAGCCTTCGAGGTGGGAGATGACGAAGCCAAGGCTCAATTTGCCCAAAGTTGTTACAACGCGTTCAAGATGTTCGCTGAACGCGATGAGAAGGAACACAACTTGGTCATCTTAGGAGCTCCGGAGGCTTCTACAGATGATCAAACGATAGCGAATGACAAAGCGCTCGCACTGAGAATCCTGCAGAGTTGCGAAGTGCCAGAAGCTGAATACGATGAAAGCTGCAGACACGGTCTGAAACGTGGCAATAAACCGCGAATAATGGAAATCAATTTCACCACAAGAACACCGCAAGAATGCTACTTCGAAAAATGAAACAAAGAAAGCTTTTTGCTACGTTACTTCCTCCTCGTACCAGAATACGACGGGACCTCAACAGCACAGAACAAACCAAAGAAAGAAAAGCACGGGCAGAGGCGTTCCGAAGGAATCAAGAAGCGAACACGTTGAAGTCGCGAGTCAACGATGGCCTGCAAATCGTCGAACTCTCCTCACCTCGACCGTGGAGGCTGAATCAAGTGAAGACCACATCGCGCAAATGACAGATTAGGCAGTGCGAGCGCACGATACCGGGAGCCTTTCTTAATGTGCGATCTTTAACCAGTGAAAAATATGCCGAAATGGAGGAATTCGTCCGGAAGAATGAGCTCTATTTTGTAGGTATCTGCGAAACGTGGTTCAACAAAAAACACCCCGCTGCATTTATTTCAGATTGGAGGCTTTGATTTAATAAGCAATTGCAGAGTAGGGACCAGGGGAGCCGGGATAAAAAACACTGCTTTGGATAAAAAAGAGTTTAAACGCAAAGCAACTGAGGTGTACTATAACGGCAAAGGGAGCAGAGTATGAGTGTGGTAAAATTCCATAACGTCTTGCTGACAGATTTCTACAAGCCACCCTCAAGCAGGCTGGAGAACCTTATGAAATGGTGGGACGAGCTTCTATCGGAGTAATGCAGTTCGGGAGTATTGCCGATTTTTGTTGGCGACATAAAANTTGTTGGCGGCATAAAATCAAACTGCGATGTAGAGCCACTAAAGGGTTTTTTTAAACCGAAAAACCTTGAGAACTGCCAGAAATATAGCACTAGGCTTTCGCACTGTCTCGATGTATGTGTTCCCCCGAGGGATGTTCGAAACTAGTTAGCTCCGTATTCTTTGGCCTGTCGTTCAGTGACCACTGTCCTATATACATTAAAGTATTGCAGGGCAACGATTAAACAAGAGGCATGACACAAAAGTCGAAATTTTCACGGGCCGGGAATGGTCTCGCTTAAATTTTGAAAGCTGGAGTGCTGAAACCTCGCGCATGAGTTGGAGTGACTTCTATGCAGCACTAGACAACAGCGATGTCGATGGGGCATACGAAATCTTAGCGAAGGACATCAACCGTGACTTTGATTCCATTTGCCCTTTGGTAACAAGGCGGCGGCACGATAAATATCTGCCTTCCGAGATTCGAAGGTGGATGAGAGAGAAAAATCGGCTGCTAAGATTGACTTATAAAAGGCCACAAGATTACCGGCTCAAGGAGGATCTAAAAAGACTTCGTAATTTTGTCACCAGTTTGCTTAGAGAATACGGGAAAGAGCAGGCCAAATCCCAATTCAGCAAGCATAAGGCAAACCCTCACAAAATGTGGCAAATATTAAACTTAATGATGGGAAGAAAACAACGGTATGTAATATGCGACGTTGACACNTTAAACTTAATGATGGGAAGAAAAAAACGGTATGTAATATGCGACGTTGATACAAATGAACTAAACAAGTTTTTTATCTCCCCGAAGCCATGGGAACGTAAAGATGCAATGCCCTTGATTAAAAAAGAGGGATGCGGTTTCAAAAATCATGATGTGGGCCACGATACGCTCTTTAAAGCTATTAAAACATCAAAACCATATAAGGCGCCGGGGCCTGATAAAATAAGTTGCAAGACGATTAAACTTGGCAAGTTTTCCCTTGCCCGACAACTGCTGCGCCTTTTCAACTGCATAATTGAAACTGGACGTGAAGGAAGCGGCAATTGAACCAGGGTTCAAAAAAGGTGACCCCAATAGCCCGGCCAGCTACCGCCCAATAGCGTTGCAGTCGATAGTGCTAAAGCTTTATGAAAGATCAATCTACCCTCAGCTCTACAGAGCGCTTGAACCTTTATACCTACATCCAAGCATGCTTTTCGGGCAAGACATTCTACCCTCACTGTTACCGCTGAAATAACCGAATTCCTGCTTGAGGAATGGACGACGCTAAGATCGGANGGGCAAGACATTCTACCCTCACTGCTACCGCTGAAATAACCGAATTCCTGCTTGAGGAATGGATGACGCTAAGATCGGATACATCTTACAGCTGCACATACAAAAAGCATACGACACTGTTGACACACAGATCCTCTTGCAGAGATTTATAGACGCCCTCGATCCCCATGATACAGCACTCCGACTTTTAAGCAACTTGGTTCGTAGAAGGTGGGTAAGTACTATGGTAAACGGTGTTTACTCCAGCAAAGAATTGGTAAAGTGGCCTCTNNTAGAAACACAAGGGACAGTAGTTCTGTTCGCGGACGCTGTGCAATTACTATATCAGGAACGAGCTTCACAAGAGGAGAAAGTGATGGATTATATGGCCTCAGACTTTGCTAAAATCGGGGAGCACTTGGAAATGGTGTACATGAAAATTAACTCTTCGAAAACAGTGGTTAGAAGGTATTGCTCATCCCATCAAATGACTAAGGTTAATCCAGATCTGGAACTAGTTGCTGGTGACAAAAGGATAAAGGTAGAAGATGGTACAAGAAACATTGGTCTTTTCCTTAACGAACAGCTGACCTATCGAAGGCACTTCAACGCTATATCAAAGCAGTGTTCCACCAGCCTCTACCACGTACGGGCTATCCGACTACTCTCTAAGGCACAAGCCACAATGCTCTTTAACAGCTTGGTGTTATCAACGATAAGGCTATTCATCCAAGTGACAATGACTGCGCATAAAAAAGACCTGTTAATTACTCAACGAGTACTAAATCATGGCATTCGAGTAATCCACTAGCGAAGGAAAAGTACGGGGGAATCAAGGATCTCAAGGCAAAATACCTGCAGGAGTGAAATCAATCACCTTGCAAA
>JAARMF010001313.1:24211-45922 GCA_022844705.1 Toxascaris leonina | reverse complement strand
AAAAAGACAAACCCCATACTAATTAGTTGGAGAAAAAATGATAACACAATTGTTGGTTTTAAATTCATATCTCTAAATAATGAAAAAGTTTTTCCAGACATATTAGTCCAATTAATCCAAGCTAAATAAGTAAATAATGCTAGATTAATTAAACTAATAAAACTACCACTAGATGGAGGATTTAGTAATGTGTTAACCACAACAAATAGTAAATATAAATAGATAACTAAATTTCTTTTTAAAATTGATGTAGTAATAAGTAAACTAAAAAATGCTAAATAAAAATAATTAATTGATTTACTAATAATTAGTAAACTAATTAATAATACATTAATAATTATTAATGGAATTTTATATTTATTACTCACAACTACACTCACTATATAAAATTTTATCTAATTCTGCACTAGCCGTTTTAAGATCATCATTAATAATATGATATTGATAACGATCTTTATAACCTAATTCTTCTTGCGCTTTTTTTAAACGTAAACTAATCGTATGCTCATCTTCAGTATTACGATTAGTTAAACGTTGTTCTAATACTTCTAAACTAGGTGGTAAGACAAAGATACTTACTACATCTTCTACTTTATCTAATACTTGCATTGCACCATTACATTCGATTTCTAATAATACATTTTTGCCATTATTTAATAATTCGTCAACAACTTGTTTATCTGTACCATAATAGTTACCAACAAACTCTGCATATTCTAACATCTCACCTTGATTAATCTTATTTTCAAACTCTTCTTTACTAATAAAATTATAATCTACGCCATCAACTTCTCCTTCTCTAGGTAAACGAGTTGTTGATGAAATTGAATAAACATAATCATCAAATGTTAAATGTTGTCGAATACTTCCTTTCCCTACTCCACTAGGACCAGAAAAGACTATTAGTTTTCCTTTGTTCATAATTATCCTCTTAATACTAAATTATTCATTTTTCTTCTTTAATCGTTGTACTAAAACCATGACCTGGATATACTTTAGTATTTCCAGGTAGAGTATATAAATGTTTTCTTATCCCTTCTTCTAATAAGAATTCATTACCATAAATTAAATCACTGCGACCAATACTATGTCTAAATAAAGTATCACCACTAAAAACAATGTGGTCTTTTTTAAAGTATAAACAAATACTATCTAGACTATGCCCACTAATATGAAATATACTAAATCCTAAATGTTCATAATTATATTGTTCATATACTTGATATTGACCATGATATTGGTAATATTCATCATCTAAAATAGATAGATTACTTTCCGGATCGCGCAAGAAACTTTGTTCTTTACTACCAACAATCACTTGCGCATCCGGAAAGATAGCTTTAATATCATTTAACCCACCAATATGATCATAATGAGTGTGAGTTAATAATATATATTCAATAATTAAATTATTATCTAAACAATAATCAATTACTTTTTTCGGATTTACTCCAGCATCGATTAAACATATGTGGTCATTTGCATTAATTAAATAACAATTAGTTCTCAATGGCCCCAGAATGAATCTTTTGATTATCTTCATATAACTTCCTAACCACTTCTATTACATTTTTATTTTTTCGTAATACTGTTTTAATTTCTTCTACTTCTTCTTTATCATGCACCAAGATTGTTATTTCACCGATAGCATGAGTTTCTTCAATATCGCATTTAAAGAGTGATTTTATTACATTAAAACCCAAATTAGCAATATTATCTAAAATACTAGCAAGTGCTCGTGGTTGATCTTCTAAAATTATTTGTAATGTTAAACGATATTCATCATTTTTAGCTAGACTTGTCCACGCTGCTTGGTGCGAATTATTTAATATGTGATGACAACCTTCACGGTGAATAATATAATAATCATTTAATCCATATTCACAAGCACAAATATTATCACCAGGAATTGGATTACATTTTCGGCATAGTTGATAATTTTCGTTATCAACATCTTCAATGATAATATTATTAAAAATTTCATCATTGATGTCATTTCTTAACAGTATTTGTTTTAATTTAGATAGTTTTATTTCCCCTATTCCCAAGTCATATAATAATTGATCAACATCAAATATTCCATATTTACCTGCTAATGTTTGGATAAACTCATTATTATCACGATCTACTAGTTCTTTAATTGCTAATTCATGACCTAGTTGCACTAAAATATTAAGTCCTTGTGCTTGCAGGTCTGCGCGTTCCATATGGTTAAAATACTTACGTAAACTGTCTTTAGCTCGATGTGTCTTTACTCTTGTTAAACTATCAACTTCTGGTTCGGCGATATCTGATGTAATAATATTAACAACATCACCCATATGTAGTTGATAGTATAAACTTACATAACTACCATTAACCTGGGCATGTAAGGCATTTAATCCTACATTAGTATGGATATAAAAAGCAAAGTCAAGTGCACAACTACCTTCCGGAAGTTCTACTACATCTCCTTTAGGAGTGTAGACAATTATTGACTGTCCAAAAAAGTCATTTTTTAGTGATTCCACAAATTTTTCTGACTTACTATCACTAAGGGCATCAACTACTTGACGGAAATTTTGTAATTGTAAGTCTACATTATTTTGTGGGGATTCATCATCTAAATTTTCTTTATACATCCAATGGCTGGCTACTCCATATTCAGCCATTTGATCCATCTCTTTAGTTCTTATTTGAAATTCAATTCTTCTTCCGTCATCTTCATTACCATAATATACTGTTGTATGGATCGATTGATACATATTATGTTTAGGTGTTGGAATATAATCTTTAAAACTTAAAGGGATAGGTTTAAAATTATTATGAATTACCCCTAAAACTCGATAACAATCATTTAGTTCTTTAACTACGATTCTAAAACCAAATAAATCATTTAATTCTTCAAATGGTTTATGTTTTTTCTTCATACTTTGATAAATACTATAAATATGTTTAGTACGACCATAAACCTTAGCTTCTAACCCTTCTTTTTCTAATAGGGTTTTTACTTCATTTGTTACTTTTTCGACAAACGCATCACGTTCAGAACGTTTCATATCAATTTTTTCAGCAATCTCATTATATGCTGGTTTATTAATAATTTTAAATGATAAATCTTCTAGCTCCCATTTAATTTTATACATTCCTAAACGGTGAGCAATTGGAGCATAAATATCTAACGTTTCTTTAGCAATACGTTTTTGTTTATTTTTATTCATAAAGCTAATTGTTTGCATATTATGTAAACGATCGGCTAACTTAACGATAATAACCCGTACATCTTTAGCGCTAGCAACAATTACTTTACGTTGATTCTCAGCAATTAATTGCTCACTACTTAATGTTGGCATATTATCTAATTTAGTTACACCTTCAACGATATTAGCAATATCATCACCAAACAATTCACTAATCTCATCTAATGTAATATCAGTATCTTCTACAACATCATGAAGTAGACCAGCAATAATAACATTAGTTGGTAATTTTTGTTCTGCTAAAATTAACGCTATATTAAGTGGATGAATTATATATGGTTCTCCGCTTTTACGCATCTGCCCTGAATGGGCAGTTTGCGCATAAAGATATGCTTTATGAATTGCATCACATTCATGGGGATTTAAGTATTCTCGGACAGCATTATTTAAATCTTCATATGTTACACTACTTGCTTTATTAGCCATATTAATATGTAATTAATGAGCGAACATTATATTGTTCACCAATACGTTCACGACCTTTTAAATCTAATAATTCAATAATAAATGCTAAACCAACTACTTCTCCACCTGATTGTTCAACTAAATCAATCGTAGCTGTCATAGTTCCACCTGTTGCTAGTAAGTCATCGATAATTAAGACTTTACTTCCAGGTTTAATATCACCTTTATGAATCGTTAAAGTATCTGTTCCATATTCTAAATCATATGTAGCACTAATCACTTCACGCGGTAATTTATTAGGTTTTCTTACAGGTACAAACCCAATTTCTAGGTTGGTAGCAACAGGACAACCAACAATAAATCCACGTGCTTCAGGTCCAACAATAACATCAGCTCCTAGTTCTTGAGCAAATTTAGTAATTTCATCAACAACATAACGATAAGCTTTACCATCGGCCATTAATGGTGTAATATCACGAAACATAATTCCTGTTTTTGGATAATCTTTTACATCTGCTATATATTGTTTTAAATCCATCATTCTCCTCTTATAACCCTAATTGGTTAATCATTTCATTATATAATTTTTCATTAACTTCTTTGGCTAAAGCTAATGTTGGTTGTTTAACTGACACATAAACTTTTAGTTTTGGTTCAGTTCCACTAGGACGTAATACAACCCAACCTACATTAGGTAACATAAATTTAACTACATCACTAGTAGGTAAATCACTTTGTGGTGTAGTATAATCGATTATTTCACTAACTTCATATACGGCAATATTATCCCAGTTAATGCTTCGTGCTTGTTTCATGACATTAATGATTTTATCCATTCCACCTGGACCATCAAAACTTAACGAATAAGTTACTTCATCATAGAATCCATATTGTTCATATAATTGTTCTAGTCTTTGACCTAAAGTCATATTTTGTTCTTTATAATATGCTGCCATCTCAGCTATTAAAATTGCTGATTGGATCGCATCTTTATCTCTAACTATTGGTTTAATTAAATAACCATAACTTTCTTCATACCCAAAGAAGTATTTACTAGGATCATCAAGTAAGGCAATTTGTTCTCCGATAAATTTAAATCCTGTTAATAATTCTTTAACACTAACACCTTTATCTTTAGCGATGCTTGCACCCATTTCACCCGTTACAATAGTTTTATATAATATTTTATCTTTAATGTCTTTTTGATGATTTAATAAATAATCAATCATTAAGGTACCTGTTTGATTACCACTAAGTGGTAAGTATTCACTACCTTCTTTATACATTACACCTAAGCGATCAGCATCTGGATCATTAGCAATAATAATATCAGCATCATGTTCTTTTGCATATTTAATAGCTAATTCAAAGGCACGAATATCTTCAGGGTTAGATGTTGGTGTATTAGGGAAATCTCCATTAGGTTCCATTTGTTCTTCAACACAAATTAACCCATTATACCCAAAGTAGTTAAAACAACGTGGCATCACTTTATAACTAGTACCATGTTCTGGCGTAAATACTACTTTAATATCTTTATTAATATTAGGCATTAATAATAAATCTCTAAGATCATCTAAATAGTCCTCTTCGATTTCATTACCAACATAGTTAATTAGATGATAATTATCTTCATTATAAGCAAAGTCAAAGATATCTTCAATATCATTAATAAAACTAATCACTTGATTGGCTTCATCAATATTTAATTGACTACCTGTTTCATTATATACTTTATATCCATTATATTGTTTAGGGTTATGACTTGCTGTTATCATAATACCAGCATCTAATTGATGGTGTCTAACTAAATATGATAATAATGGTGTTGGTTTGACATCATCAAAGATATAACTTTTGATTCCATAAGTTGCTAATGTTTTTCCACACACTTCACTAAACTCTTTAGAGTAGTGACGTGAATCATAACATATGGCAACACCACATTCTTTATTTGGATATTTATTTAATAAGTATTTTGCTAAACCTTGAGTTGCTTTATTAATTGTATACACATTTAAGCGATTAGTTCCACAACCAAGCAATCCTCGCATCCCTGCTGTACCAAAACTTAAATCTGTACCAAAAGCATCATCTATCATTGTTTGATCCATTAAATCTAATTCGGCTCTTAAATCAGTTGGCAATTCTTGTTCTTTCCATATTTGATAATCTTTAATCATCATAACTCCTTAACTAGTCTTCTCGTTTATTGTTAATAAATTTACGGCGGTCTAATAAACTAATTGGTGAACTAAATTGATTAGCACTAACTCCTCTTAAAGCTTGATCAATAATATTGATTTGAGCATCTGTATCATCTAAGACATGTAATACTACAGCTTCTTTACACATTGGTGGTTTAGGTGAACCATAACTTAATTCACCATGATGTGATAACACTAAGTGTTTTAACATCAATATCGGTTGTTTATCTAAGTTAAAGTGGTTAGCACAAATACTAATATGCTCATCACTAATAACAATATGTCCTAACAAACTACCTTCATCAGAATATGTTAACCCATAATTAGCATACTCATAAATTTTCCCATAGTCATGAAAAATAATGGCTGTATATAATAAATCTCGATCTAAATTATATTGTTTAATATAACCATCACTTAACGCTAACATATTTAATGTATGTTCACATAATCCTCCAATATAAGCATGATGTATCTTTTTAGCTGCAGGATATGTATAAAATAATTCATTATTAACAACTAATTGCTCTAAAAGTATTTGGTAATTAGGTTCATTAATTTGTTTAATATATGTTAATAATTCACTTTTTAATTGGTCAGGGTGTTTCTTACTTTTAGGATAAAAATCAAAAAAGTTATTTGGAACTTTTACTTTATTAATTACTTTATTTTTTCCACTACCTTCAATATCAACAAAATCACCTAATGCCCAATTTTTTGTATCAACATTAAAACTAATTTCTTCTAATTGGTCATTACGCAGTTCATAATGGTATGAACTATGCTGTTTATAAATATTATAAATTAAATAAACCATATTCCTCCTACTAGATAATAATCAATTCAATAATTACTAAAACAATTAATAAAAAGATTAAACAGAATTGGTATGCTTCGATTAAACGTTTTGGTTTAATATTTACCATTGCAGAAACAATTAAGAAACTAATAGGTGAAATCGTAATTAATAGTGAACCAATCATTACGACATTACTAACAATCGTTGTATCTAATCCTAGTTGGGCTAATTCCATATAGTTAATCACAAATGGATCAACTAAAATCGTATTAATAAACAAAGCAATTGAACGGGGACTATGATTTAGTGTATCAACAATTGTTTGCGTAATTGATGTATTAAAGTTGCCTACATTAATACTTGATTGAACTACTAGCAATTCTAATACTAATCCCATAATCATCGCTAAAGCAATAATACCATTATTTCTTAAACCTAAACGTTTAGGTAGTTCATAATCTGCTTCTAATTCCGGTAAATCTAAGAACATAAACATTCCACCATTAAAAAGAATTAAGACAATAATTTGAATTAGAATTAACAATATTTGATTAATACTAGTAACATAACTTCCTAATGTTAAAATAATAATATTAATAATTACCATCATTATTGATAATAAGTATGGATACTTATTATCAATATCTTCAACATTCTCTTTAGCTTCATGTTTTTTGGTATTAGACATAATCATAATACAACTAAGTGTTGCAAATACACTAACATTCATCACGGTAATTAATGGAAATTGGTGTGATAAGAAGATTAACATCACAATAAAAATACTACTACTAGCTAATAGAATTTGATAATTATCTTTAACTATTGATGATAAATTATATTCTTGTTTATAGTTTGTTGATAAGATTAATAATATAAAACCTAACGCAATAATAAATAATAAACCAATAATAAATACATTAAATAAAATACTATTATCAGTCAATGGTAGATAATGGATATATGTTGATAGCAATGTCGCTACGAAAATAATAAACATTGAAAATAAACGGGATAAGTTAAGTAAACGACTAACTAAAAATAGCAATAAGACATTAATAATATAGTATGGCGTTAATTGCACTAAACTAATCAAAAATAATGCAACATAACGCATCTCATTAATTGGGAATAATGTTACTAACAAGTTAGTAAAGTTATAACCAATTTCACTACGGATAATGCGGTTAAATGCCCAGTAAATTACGTTAATTAATACTAGTAATAATGGTATATATAAATACTTAGAATAATTAACTGTCAATAACGAGTTAATTAACACTCGATAATCTAATAATAAATAAATGATTAACAGCATCCCATAAATTAAACTTGCTTTTAAGACACTCTTCGTTCTAAATAAAGTAACTAAGAAGAGTATAAAAGCAATAATAGTTACTAAAAACATATATCTCCTTAAATTGCTATTCCACGTTCTACATACTGAATATGATTTTTCTCATTATTTTTATTTAACATCATTAAAATATTTAATACTCCAATCCGACCAACTCCCATTAAAATTGCCATTAAAAAGACTGAGAATTGATCAAACTGCGCTAAAGCACCAGTTGAAAACCCTGTTGTTGTAAATCCACTTACAACATCATACCAAATATTTGCAATATTAATCTCAGGATTAATACAACTAATAATCATGGTAACAATTCCTGAAATACTAATAAATAATAAAATTAAAACTAATGATAATTTAACAGTTTTATCAGGGACTTTACGATTATAAATAATAACATCATCTTGCCCTTTAAATAGTGATTTTAAATAACGCCAGAAAATATAGATAGCATTAGTTTTAATTCCCCCACAAGCACTAGATGGTGCTCCACCAATTAACATAAAGATACTTTGAATAAACAATGTTAACGGTAACCATGTATTAATATCTTTAAATAAGTTTAGCCCGACAGATTTAGTTGATAAAGACATATACATTCCTGCATTAATCTTTTCAAACCAACCATAACCTGCCATGGCATTATTAAATTCCAACATAATAAAGAAAAAGGCAAAAGCAAATGTTGTTACAACATTTACAATTAATGAAATTTTCGTAAATGTTGAAAAACGATAGCGAACTCCACTTTTTTTAGCATGAATATATCCCTTTAAATCTAATATAACCGGATAACCAATAAAGCTAAAAATCATTAATGCACTACAAGTCCACATTGCTATATAATCACCATTAATGATTGTCGAATCATAAAATCCACTTCCACTAATCCCTGATGAAGATAAGAATAATGCATTCATTAAACGGTCTAAAGGATCGGCAAACAACTCTCCCATACGGATATATAAAATAATTGTTCCTACTACTTCAATAATCAAGAAATACTTAATCACATTCTTAACAATATAAGATAAATCAATTGCATTTGATTGATTATAATCAAGGCGTGCCATATTAGATGATTTGAAATTTAATTTACCACCAAACAATAAAATTATCATGGTGTTAAATAAAATAATCCCTACTCCTCCAATATTAAATAAAACAATCATTACAATCCACCCAAAATAATTATAAGTGGTTGTATAATCAACAACCGTAAGTCCGGTCGTGGCAATTGAACTATTAGACATAAAAAATGCATCTAACCACGACACATTTTTCCCTTGCTTTAAAAATATATCCCAGTGAAGCAAGATTGTTCCGATTAAAATTGAAGCAATATAAAACATTACTAATTTTAATATATTGTGAGTTTTGAAATATTGTCTTGTTTTTAATTTAGGTTTTAGCATAATGATTCTAAATGTTTAGTTAAAATCTCATTTGCTAATTTAGGACTAACTTGTCCATTTGATATTTTCATTAACTCACCAACAAAGAATCCATATGCTGATTTTTTACCTTCTTTATATAGCTCAAGAGTTTCAGGATTACTCGCTACTACTTCTTTAACCCAATTAGTGATAGTATCAACGTCGGTAATTTGTTCTAAATTATTATCACTAATAATTTGACTAACGCTATCAGTTGTTTCTAACATCATTGGTATAATTTCTTTAACATGTTTAGAACTAATTTTATCTTGTGCTAAATATTGATCTAGTTCAATAAATTGTTGGGGATTGATATTAACTTGATCAAAATCTTTTTTAGCTTTATTTAAATACTCATTAACATTAACTGTTAAATAATTAAACATTTGTTTTGGATTTAAGTTTTGGTCAATACATGCAAAGAAGAATTGACACATCGCTTTATCTTGCATTAAGATACCAACTTCTTTTTCATTAAAGCCAAAGCCTCCTAGTTGGGCTTTAATCTCTTCAGGCATTGCTGGCATTTGATCTTTAATTTTTTGAATATCTTCTTGTGTCAAATGAATCCAAGGTAAGTCTGGTTCAGGAAAATAACGATAATCTGTATTACTTTCTTTAATACGCATAATTTCAACATCTTTAGTTTGTTCATTAAAACGTTTAGTTGCTTGTAATACTTTACCACCTGTATTATATGCTTTAATTTGGCGCGCCACTTCTTTATCAATTGCAATTTCAACATTTTTAAATGAGTTTAAGTTTTTAATCTCTACTTTTGGATTATAACCATCATAACCATAAGGACGCACACTTACGTTAACATCAACACGTAAACTTCCTTCTTCCATCTTACAGTCACTAGCATCTAAGTATAATAAAATTTCTTTTAATTTATTTAGATACTCATGAGCTTCCTTCCCATTACGCATATCAGGAGCTGACACTATTTCAACTAACGGAACTCCACAACGGTTAAAGTCTAATTTAGTTACTCCTAATTGATCATGAAATGATTTAGCAGTATCTTCTTCCATGTGCATAAAATCAATATTAATTGCTTTACCACTATCTAAAACAATTTGTCCATGACGACCAATAGGTGTTTCTTGTTGGGTAATTTGATATCCTTTTGGATTATCTGCATAAAAATAGTTTTTACGATCCCAATGCATATCTTTTGTCACTTCCATCCCTAAACCTAAAGCAACTAACATTGCTTTATCTAAAACTTCGGGATTAAATCGTGGTAACGTTCCTGGCAATCCTAAATCAATTGGATGAATATTTGTATTGGGAGGTTGTTTAATATCATTTAAACTAGGTGAAAAGATTTTATGTTTAGTGTTAAGCTCAACGTGCACTTCCACACCGACAATAGTTTCATAATTAAACATCACTACCTCCTTCTAAATTATTAGCTACTTGATACAATACTGCTTCTTGATATTTATTTGCCATTAATTGCATTCCAATAAATCGACCATCATTAGCATTCCCGATTGGAATATTAAGACTAGGGAAGCCAACTAAGTTAGCCGGAATTGTAAACTCATCAGATAAGTAACTATCCATTTTTGACATACCTTTATTAGCATCAAAGGCTAATTGTGGTGTAGTTGGTCCAATAACACAATCAACTTGGCTAAAGACTTGATCAAATTGGTCACACATTAATTGGCGTAATTGTTGTGCTTTATAAAAGTATTTAATACTGTGTTCACTACTTAGCATATAAGTACCAACAATTAAACGTTTTTTAACTTCTGTTCCAAAGTGACTTCTCACCGCTTCATAAGTAGGATTAGCATCATCCATTTTTAATCCATAACGCATACCATCATAGCGATTTAGATTACTACTACCTTCTGCATAAGCTAAAGTAATATATAAACTAAAACTATATTTAGTTAATGGGACATCAACATCAATAATTTCTGCACCTAAGGCTTTTAATTCTTCAATTTTACCTTCTATTGCACTTTTAATCTCTCCATCAATGCCAGATTCTAACCATTTACGCATTAGCCCAATCTTCATGCCTTTAATAGGTTGATCGAAAGTTTTTAAAGCATCAAAGTCTTCAGGCACAAAGTTAGTTTGATCTTTATAATCATTACTAGCTAATGTATTAAGTAACGATGCGTTTTCATATAAATCACTAGTCATTGGTCCAATCGTATCAAAACTAGAAGCAAAAGAAATAGTTCCATATCTTGATACTAAACCATATGTTGGTTTTAAACCATAAATTCCATTAAAAGCAGCAGGTTGACGAATACTTCCACCAGTATCTGTCCCCGTTGCAAAAGGAACTAATCCTTTTGCAATCGCATAAGCACTACCTCCACTACTTCCTCCAGAAATAAATTGATCACCTAAGGCATTATCAACAGGCCCAAAGAAACTAGTTTTTGTCGTAGAACCCATGGCATATTCATCTAAGTTAGTTGATCCTACAATGGTATAACCATCTTTAATTAAATTATCAATGATAGTTGCATTATAACAACTTTGATAATTTAATAACATTTCACTAGCCATTGTGGCTGGCATCATTGTATTATTGTGAATATCTTTAATTAAAATATATTTACCTTCAGTATTATCGCTGGCTTGATCAAATACACTAGTAATACTATTTCCTGGATTAGCAGATAAAACTTCAATTATCTCACTAGCTTTTTTATTAGCAAAATTATTACGCTTCATCATTACCCTCCACTTTTTTAACTACTACATATTCACCATCAAAATCATTTAACACACCAATAACTTCTTTAGCACTTACACCATCATCTTCGAACTGATTATAAACGTTAGATAATTTTTCATTACCCATAATTTTACGCTCACAATCAGTATTGATTGCTAACATCTCATCTAAACTTTTAGTTATCTCTTCGATTGAATCACCAATCTCTTCAATTTCATGCTCTGTTAAATCTAATTTAATATTTCCAGCTAAGTGTTTAATCTCTTCTTTACTTATACGCATCTTACTCCTTATTAACAACCTTGTTGATTGTTGAACCATTTTTCGTTAAACTAGCTATCGCTTCACCACTACTACTTACCACTTCAACAGTAGTATATGCATTAATGTTGGCCGGTCCTTTTAATTCTTTTTCAATAAAATTAATAATGGCATTCCCTTCAATTTTTGAAACTGTTGGGAAGATTACATTAATGTTAATCTTAGTTAATTTATTGTTATTATAAAAACCAACACAACTAAGATTAACATTATTTCCAAAATATGCATTTAAATCATTTTTTAAAGTTTGAACTTTATTATTAACATCTAAATCTTTGGCAATTCCTGCTTCATCTAAAAACGGTACATACTCTTGATTAACTTCGACTAACTTTTGAATATTTTCATCAATAGTATCTAAATAACCACTAGCAATGAAAGTTCCGGGCACTACTGGATTAGTACTTTGTTGATAGAACCCAAAAAAGATCGGTAGTTTATTATACCCTTCTTTACTTCTAACTACTTCAGCTATTTGGTTAGCAACAATTTTCCCATCATGTTCTAAGAACTTATTCATATCTGGTTTAACTTCGCTATCTGTTGTATGTGGCGATAAATCAACACCTACTCCGATACTAATAGCTTTGATAGTTTTTTGATCACCAGATTGCTGATAAAAATCTTGTTCAAGTAAAGTCGTTACATAATTTAAGTTAGTATTTGGATCATCTGTAATTTGTGGATTTAATCCAACATTTTTTGCTTCAGGATCAGTTTTTAATAATTCTTGATATGCTTCATCACTTAATTTATGACTAAGTAAATTAGTAGCATCTTTTGCTGTTAAAATTTCTCCTTGTTGATAATAGTAATCAGTCGAAATTTTTGTAGCTGACAAATCAAGCAAATCAAGTTCCATATTATCTAGAGTAAAGTATGTATCACTTTTTACCGTAATTCCTCTAATTGGACTTGAGTTAATAGGTAATTGCATTTGAAATGGTGCATCTGTACTAATATCAACTTGTTTAACACTCTCTCCTTGTTGATTAATCGTTTGCGGCGATTGATTACAACTACTTATACCAAATACTACCATTATCAATAATAATATTTTTTTCATATCACTCCTAAGCAAGCATTGCTAATAATTCATCTTCTTCAATTACTTTTATTCCTAAAACTTTAGCTTGATCAAATTTAGAACCAGGATTCTGACCACAAATTACTAAATCTGTGTTCTTACTAACACTACTACTAACTTTAGCACCCATCGTTTCTAATTGTTTTTTCAAATCACTACGTTTGTAATGACTAAGAGTTCCTGTTAAAACAATTGTTTTACCACTAAAGACAGAATCAATTGATTCAACAATTGGTTCATCATTTTTTAAACCAAAGTCATTAACCATTTTTAAAATGTTATTTTTATTTTCCTCTTCACTTAAGTAATCTAAAATACTTTTAGCAATTGTATCTCCGACTTGTGGAATATTGATTAAAGTATCATAATCAACATTAACGAAGTCAGTTAAAGTTTTAACTACTTTCATTATTTCTTTAGCAGTTTCTAAACCAACATGTTTAATCCCAATTCCAAATATAAAATTACTAGGATTAACACTTAAAGATTTTTTAATACTATTCAAAGCATTATTAACAGATTTATCTTTAAATCCTTCCAGTTCATATAAATCATCACTAGTTAATCGATAAATATCAACATACTCTTTAACTTTTCCTAACTCAATTAATTTAATAATGGTCTTTTCACCTAACCCGTCGATGTTTAATGCATTACGACTTATAAAATGCACTAAACCTTCTTCATGACGGGCAGCACAATTAACATTAGGACAATAATAGTCAGCTTCTACTTTAACTAACATTGTATGGCAAACTGGACACGTTGTTGGCATAATATAAGGTTGTTGAGTTTTTCTCTCACTCATCACTACTTGCTCAACTCGAGGAATAACATCTCCCGCCTTTATAATTTCAACTTGATCACCAATTCGAATATCTTTTTCTTGAATATAATTTAAATTATGAAGTGTGGCACGACTAATTACACTTCCCATTAAATACGTTGGTGTTAATATTGCATTAGGCGTGATCTTACCACTTCGCCCAACAGTTAATAGGATATCTTCTAGTGTAGTTGTTGCACTACTAGATTTAAATTTATAAGCAGTGGCCCAACGCGGATACTTACTAGTATTTCCTAATTGCTCTTGAAATTTATATTCATTAACTTTAATTACAATCCCATCAATTTCATAATCTAATTGTTCACGCATCTGAGTAATAGTATTGATGTAGTGAATAACTTCATCAATACTATGACATAATTTTAATTGTTCATTTGTTCTAAATCCTAATTGTTTTAAATATTGCATTGCTTCATAGTAATTATCAAATCCATAATCTGGGGCATTGACTAACCCATAACAAAATACATCTAACTTACGTTCTTTAGCAACATTGCTATCTAATTGTCTAATAGTTCCTGATGCTAAGTTTCGCGGATTCTTATATTCTTTATCAGAAAACTCATTTACTTTTAAGAAGTTTGCTTTTGAAATATATACTTCTCCACGAACAATCATTGGTTGTTCCACCTCTTTTGGCAAGTCATTAATTGTTAACACGTTATGAGTTACATTTTCTCCAATCTTACCATCACCACGTGTGACTGCTTTTGTTAATTGTGGTGTGTATTCCAAACTAATAGCTAGTCCGTCAATCTTTAATTCACAGACATAACTATAGTCTCCTTTAACATTATCTTTGATACGTTGATCGAAGTTTTTTAACTCTTCTTCATTAAAAACATTATCTAAACTTATCATCGGTGGATTTAGGGTTTCTTTAACAAAACGTTGGTCAACATATCCACCAACTTTTTGTGTTGGCGAATTTAAACGTTTAAATTGCGGGAATTCATCTTCTAAGTCCCGCAATTCTCTAAGCAATTGATCAAATTCATAGTCTGATATTAAAGATTCATTTAATTGATAATAATGGTAATTATACTTATCAATTAACTCATATAATTCAGCCATTCTTGAATCCATAATCCCCCTTGAAAATCTATAAATATTATAACATTTTCGACAAAATATATGTATATAACAAAAAACAGTCCAAATCTTAATTTTGGACTGTTTTTTCTTTTATTTTTCAGACTTTTTACGATTACGCGGAATCATTTTTGAATAATGCGGTAATTCTGGTAAAATATAGGTATTTTTATCATTTTTATCGAAGTTTTCAATAAATTCAATTACTTGATTAGTTAGTACACTTGGAGTTGAAGCTCCAGAGCTTACTCCAACCTTATTAACATCTTCACTTAATAGCCAATTGATATCTAATTTAGTAACATCAGAAATCAAATATGCTTTAGTCTTAGCTTTATCCTCACAAACACTAACAAGTTTATGCGAATTATTACTTTTTTCGTCCCCAACAACGATACATAAGTCACAATCTTTAGCTTCATTTACTATTGCTTCTTGTCGTTCTTGAGTTGCATTACAAATTTCATTAATCACCTCTATATGCGGAAACAACGATTGTGCTTGAGTAACTAAATCATTAACATCCCACATACTCATGGTTGTTTGGTTAGTTATACACAATTTATCATTAGTTAAAATATCAACTAAAGAGTTTAATTCTTCACTATTTTCTACTAAATGAATATGTTGGGAATCAATTCCTAATACTCCTTCTGGTTCAGGATGATTATGTTTTCCAATATAGATTACATCATAACCAAGATCAATTTTTTCTTTAATAATATGATGTGTTTTATACACATCACTACAAGTAGCATCAACTACATTTAGTCCTTTGTTTTTAGCCTCATCAATTAAATGGTAATCGATACCATGGGCTGTAATAATTACTGTCCCACAATTTACTTGATCAAGTATTTCTTTTCGATTATTACCTTTTAGCGTAATTACACCAGCTTCACTAAAAGCTTTAGTAATATTTTGGTTATGGACAATTTGTCCTAATATATAGATTGGTCGCGGCATCGTTTCATCACTAATCACATCATTAACAATGTGCATCGCTTTAACTACACCATGACAAAAACCTCGAGGAATAATTTTTTTAACTTCCATATCACTCCTAACGAATTAAATCTTTTAATTCATCAATATCTAAAAACTCTAAACTTGTAATTTCACTGGTTAATAAATTTTGACTTAAAGCTGTTTTAGTTGCTTGAATATCCATAATCCGATCCTCAATCGTATCTAATGTGATCAAACGTTTAACATAAACATCTTTTTGTTGACCAATACGGTGTGCTCGGTCTGTCGCTTGATTCTCAACACTTTTGTTCCACCAAGGATCAACTAACACAACATGGTTAGCACTAGTTAAGTTTAATCCAGTTCCTCCAGCTTTTAGACTTACAAAAAATACATTAGGACCATCTGTTGTTCCAAAAGCCTTAACCATTCGATGACGCTCTTCTTTACTTGTTTTACCTGTCAAAGTAAAGTAATTTATACCAAGTTGATCAACTTCTGCTTGCACAATATCTAACATTTTGACAAATTGCGAAAAAACTAATACTTTTTCATTGTTTTTTACACAATCCTTAATAATACTAATCAATGATTTAATTTTCTCTCCACTAGGATATGTTGGTTCAATTAAACGGGGATCAATTGCAATCTGACGAAGGCGCATAATCATCGATAATAGTTCAACTTTAGATAAATGAGTATTAACAGCTATTTCTTGTTGATAATTGTTTATATATTGATGATATAAATTGGCTTGTTCAGGATTCATATTGTTATAGACAATCTCTTCTAATTTAGTGGGAAGCGAATTTAATACATCTTTTTTTAATCGACGAATGATAAACGGTGCAGTTACTTTTTTAAGTATCTGCAAACGACTATCATCACTATAAGTCATAATTGGATGTTCAAAGAAACGATAAAAACTACGATAATTACCTAGATATCCAGGAATAATAAAGTTAATAATTGACCATAAATCTTTAACACCATTTTCAATTGGTGTACCAGTTAAAGCAATATGGTGTTTAGCTTTAATTGCAGTAATTGCTTTATAATTTTGAGTATTAAAGTTCTTGATGAATTGAGATTCATCAAGAATAAATAAATCAAAATTATATTTCTCATATAATTCTAAATCACGTTTCATTAAGTCATAACTAGTTAAAATAATATCATAATCTAATATATGATCCATAATCTTTTGGCGTTGATTAGCTTCTCCAACTACTAAGACAGTTTTAGCACCAGGCAAGAAACGTTTAATTTCTTCTTCCCAATTATATACAAGTGATGTTGGTGCTGTGACTAATACTTTTTTATTTTCTTTAATAAAATAACTAGAAATAGCTAATGCTTGGATTGTTTTTCCTAAACCCATTTCATCTGCTAATATAGCACCATAATCATGCTTTAATAACGAAAGAATATAGTTAATTCCTGCAATTTGATAATCACGTAATTCACAATCAATGTATTTACCAGGATCAAATTCTTCAACTTTAAAATCTTTAATGCGTTTAAGACGAGACAACACATTTTGGGTAAAATGGAATTGCACGTCTTTAAACGCACTACCAATATTTTCTAATAATAGTAATTTTGTCGGTGGTAGTTCAATATTATCTAATTCAAAATTATCAATTGATAAAAATTGACATAATTGTAATAAGTCACTAAATGCTCGGTTGTTTAAATTAACAATTTTATTGTTAAGTTTAACAACCGGATGACGACCATTTACTTTTTTAAGTAAGGTACTTATTTCGTTTTTTGTCAACCCTTTTATATTAACGCCTAAAATCAAAGAACGATCATCTTCATCAACTTCAATATCAACATGTTCAACATCGATAACTTTAATTTCATCAAAACTAGCTGAAGTAGTTAGATTACTAGTTAAAGTTTTGATGATGTCTAAATAATGACTAAATAAGTAGTAGATATCTTCTACTTTTTTAATAATTAAATGATCTTCTTCTCTAATAGAAATTCGTGATAAAAGTTGATAAATTTTAATCAACTTCATATAATCAATAGGTTTTCTAAAATCACTTTCATGTAAATAAATTAATTGAGGTATATGAATAATGACATTATCATCTTGATAATTAAAATTTAATTCAATATCTTCATAACCTAATGAAGAGAAATCATAATTTAAATTTTCTTCTATATTGATTTCTTCACTAATAATACTTTCAACAAATATTTTAAAACGTAAATACTCTTTAATATCTAATTGTAAGTTTTGATAAAATAGCATTTCTAATAATTCTTGTAACATCAAATCTTTGTTTAAAAAATAATTCAATTGATTTCCACTTAACCAAACAAAACAATTACCACAGCGACTAATATCTTTGAATTCAGAGATTAATTTCATCTTTACCAGATCACCTGATTGACGAGCACTTAATGTAAACGGGTGGTTTGATGGCTCCATAGTAATGTGACGATATTCTTTATTTTTGAAATTCAGATTAACTTCCATATCATTGTTAAATAACATAAAGTATAAATCAGGATCTATAATTAATTGTGATTTATCTTCTCCAAGCAAGTCAAGGTTGACTTTTAAAATCCGAATAATTTCTTGACTTATTGGTGTAAATAAAGATTGATCATGAATAATTTCACTAGAACAAGAATAGGCTCTAATACCTTTAGTTTTAAATAACTCAATAAATACTTGTAAGTCATCAATCAAATAACTAGGAGAATATTTTTTGTTAACATAAAAAGAGACAACAAATTTGTCATCTTTAAAACTAATTTGTGGTGTAATACGCGACATATTATTGTCAATTAACGCTGTTAGTTGTGATTGATATTGATCAATTACTTCAATTAATTCAGGACTTGAATCTGTCGAATTAAGCTTTTCAACATTAATATCATCAAAATTATATGGTTGCAAATAATTAATGAGAGATGACATGTGACGACAATTTTCTTTAGTTACATTATATTCATCACAATCACAACTACGTTCACCACTTAATGTAGCACGTTCACCTTTTAGCATAATTGTAATTTTTGTATGATAATTTTTATTACCACAAATAATATTAGCACTGATACTTTTTTCATCAGTAAACTTATCTGTTGTAACATCAAGAATATCAATATCGCAACTCTCTAATAATCGAATACCATCTTGATATGTTTGCTCTTTAAAAAAAGCACTTTTAATTACGTCTAAATCAAATAAAGCCATGTATTTCTCCTAAATACTAGACACAGTCAAGTAAATGACCTGAGCAATTTCTTCAGGTTTTGCTCCTCTTGATAAGTCATTTACTGGTTGACTTGTTCCTTGAATGATTGGTCCAATTGCTTTATATCCACCTAGATATTGCGCAATTTTATAGCCAATATTGCCACTATTTAAATCCGGAAATATAAATGTATTAATAGTTGAATTATTAATATCACCAATTTTTTTATTTCTTACTTCGATATCATAAGCAGCATCAAATTGAATCTCGCCACAAACATTATCAGCTAATTGTGGATACGTAGATTTAAATTTAGATAACGCTTGTTTAATAAACTCAACACTATCTCCGCTTCCACTACCTTGAGTTGAATAACTTAGAAGAGCTATATTAGGTGTTATCCCCAATTTAGTAGCAGATTGATAAGTATCATGAATCAAATTCACATATCCATCAAGATCGAATTCAATATTTAGTGCACAGTCACTAAAAATTAAATTCTCTTCACCTTTAGTAAGTAGCATATAAGAAGAAATTAATTGCCCTTCTTCTTTTGCTTTAATTAATTTTAACATTGGTGATAATATTTCTTTAGTTGTATACGTACTGCCACCAACTACACAATCAACATAGTTAGCTTTAAGTAACATCATGGCAAAACTAGGAGCATTACTGCTCCACTCTACCAATAAATCTCTACTAATTGGTTTTTTGAAATATTTTGTTTTTGCTAATACTTGATCAATAATAGTATCACTAACAAAAGGTTGTAATACTTTAACATTGATACTATCATCATATTGGTAATTTTTTAATTTATCTTCAATAACATCTATTGCTCCTAATAGAACAATATCCATATTTTTTAAATATACTATAGCTTCAAGAATGCGTTCATCTTCTCCATCAGGAATACAAACAAGGGGATGATTATCTTGATATTTAGTATTCGTATTTTCGATCATTTTATCCATTAATTTATTCATATCTATACCTATAAATTATTTCAATTCATCAAATGTTTTAAAAGAAGTTTTACATACTTCTTCTAGTGCATCAATACCATATGTATCTTTAAATTTTTGGGCAGTTTCCTTTATATTACCACCTAATTCAATATCAACTAAAGGATATTTTAAAGAAATGTTATACATTTCTAATAAATAAATTCCTCGTGCTAAAATACTAGCTAAAGCTACACATAAATAATTAGAATCAGCTTTGTTTTCTAACACTAAATCAGTTGGCCACTCTAAATTAAACTTCTTAGAGTATTTTTCAAAAGCAGCTTCGGTTGTAAATAAATCAATAACCGTTGTATCATCTAAATCAAATAAATTTTTGTGGTGATATACAACTTTTTGTTCAATTGCATTCAAAGGTTCTTTCATTTGATGATCATAAACTACTGTATATTTATAATCACAAATATCACCAATTGTTTTACAAATTTGTAATATTTTTTTACTTTTTAATTTTTTAGAATCACGAATATCAATAAAAGATCTTGATAATTTTTTAATCGATTCTTTTGTTAATTTAACGCTAGCATAAACTGTTGGTCCAAAGAAGTCTCCAACCCCTACTTCATCACAACCAACATATCCTTCTTCACCACAATTAAGAATTAATGACTCATAAAAATCTTCTTTAGCTTCTCCTGTTATACTAACAGTATTATTGTTATATACTACTACATGTGTGTCTACTTCCGGGAAATAATAGTTATGTGCAACCCAAGCCTCTTGTGGCGGTTGATGATACTCTTCTAAATTAGAATACTTAGAAAAGTGTAAATCCATATTCTTCGTTAGTGTTAAATTAAGCATAGATCTCCTTTTTATTGTTTATTATATATTGGATTGGCAACCATTTTTTAGACAGCCAATCTATATTTTTTATAATCCATAGGTGTCATGTAATCTAATGCCCCGTGGATTCGTTTATTATTATACCAATAAATGTATCCTGCTAGTTCAATTTCTAATTGAACCAGGCTTTCGAATTGTCGATCGCGA
>JAARMF010001313.1:5321-22212 GCA_022844705.1 Toxascaris leonina | reverse complement strand
TTTTTTTGAATGTAATGTGAACATAATGATTTTGATTGAAGAATTATTTCGAATATTCTTTTGTCTTTTGTTTTATTTTCTGTGCTATAATTAAGTGTAGGCATATTTATACTCCTTTTTTGGTCACTTATAGTATATAATATGCCTTTTTCTTTTTGGCAAAACTATTCGAATTCGTTTGCAACTGTTGGCATAATATAATAAATACAAAAGAACTCAAGAAAATTATATAATTTTAATGTATGAGTTATAACTCAAAATAAGGAGATTCATGTATAATTTTATTGTTTTTGCGTTATTTTTCGTTTTGACAGGAATTACATCTTATAGTGCGATGCAATTATCTAATGCCAGCGAAAAATTTGAGCAATATTCTAAATTACCACCTATATTAATTGGGGCAATCTTAGCTGTCGCAACTTCGCTTCCTGAATTTGCTACAAGTTTAACAAGTAACTTAATCTTACATCAACCCACAACAACAGCTGCAAACCCAATTGGTAGTAATATGTTTAATGTTATTATCTTAGCATTAATGAATATTATATTTTATAAAAAAACTATTAACTATTACTTAAAAAATAATAATAATGTGTTTAATACAATTGTTATCATCAAGTATTTATTAACTTTTACAGTAGCGTTAACTCCATCTACATCACCAGTATATCAATATATGTATATTGGTAACGTTAATATTATTACAATTATTTTTATTTTATTATATTGTTTAGGATTAAAATTATCTAAAGACATGGATCAAGAAGAACATGCTCATGAAAGTAATCCTCAAGAGTTAAGAAAAGCGATTATTCGCTTTGCTATCTTCTCAGTAGTTGTAGTTGTAAGTAGTTATTTCTTATCATTAGTAGCTGATAAAATTATAGTAATTACAGGACTTGCTTCAGGATTCGTAGGAGCCGTCTTCTTAGGAATAGCAACTTCTCTTCCAGAATTAATTAGTTCTTTCTTATTATGTAAACATGGAAGTTATAATATTGCTGCTAGTAATATTATTGGTTCTAACTTATTTAACTTTATTATTGTTGCCATTAATGATGTTTGTAGTAAACAACCATTATGGGGTCAAGTAGATGGTAGTGTTTATCCATTATATTTCTATGGCTTTGTTTTATCTTGTATTGTCTTCTTTATGATTTCATTTAAAACAAAAAATAAAGTACTTAACTTATTATTACCAATTTTATCAACTGGAATTTATATCTATTACTTAATTAGTAATGCATAAATAAAAGGTAGTTTTTAAACTACCTTTTTTCATTAAGCTACACTACTAGGTTCAATATCTTCTGTTGCAAAATAATCTAATACAACACTCATAGGAATAGCCATCCCAATATTTTCTGCTCCTTGAGCTACTACTTTTTGTGATACAATTCCAATTAATTGGTTTTTATCATTAAATAAACCCCCACCAGAGTTTCCTGGACTAACGGCTGCATCAAATTGAATAAAACTAAAACTACTATTTTCTGATTCTAATTCAGGATATGATACTACTCCTTTAGTAAAGGAGTATCCTATTCCCATTGGATAACCTATAGCAAATACATCCGCTCCAATTGATGGTAAATCAGCACATAATTGAACTGGCTCAGCTTCACTAGGAACCTCATCTAACTCAATAATTGCCAAATCTAAGTTTTCATCTGAACATACAACACTAGCTTCAATTTCAGTATCTTTATCAAAAGGGAAAAATACATCAACAGTATCACCAATCGCACCATCAACTACGTGGTGGTTAGTTACTACCTGATTATCATTAATCAAGACTCCACTACCAGTAGCTTCACCTCTTCCCCAAATAGAATCAATTTGTGCAATAATTTTTACAACTGACTTTTGATTGACTTCTGAGATATATGTACTATCAATTGGTTTATTATTTAAATTATGAATTAATCCCACACTAGATAAAATTCCAATTACTAATAAGAAGATTAACATCATCAAATAAATTGTACGTGTTTGTTTAATAGCATAAATTTCACCATTATCTTTTTTGCTTACTACTTTCATAAAACTCCTTAATATATAATTATTATATCAAAAATAATATTAGTTGTAAGATATTGTGTTATAATAATTAAAATGTCACGGGTACTACTTAAATGTGGTTGAGAAAAACCGTTTACTTGATCTAGTTAATACTAGCGTAAGGAGACTATATACTAACCGTGACCAGGAGATATATGAAAAAAATTGCAATATTGATTGGTGGGTTAGTCCTGTTTCAACTAATTAATATGGTAATTATCTATTTATATCCTGGTTGGCAATTTATATTACCTACACCTACAATGGTTATAAATAGTATAATTACCAATTTTAATTTAATTATTACCAATCTAATTCCAACATTATTAATAACAATATTATCGATAATTTTGAGTATAATCATTGCTTATATAATAAGTTTTATAATTAAACATTATAAAGCTTATTATTTAATGAATATCTGTGGGATATTACAAATTAATCCACCTATTCTATTAATTCCAATTTTCATTAATATCTTTGGTTTTTCTTTATTTAATACTATATTAATTAATGTTATATTAAATAGTTTCCCTTTAATTAAATTAATAAGCACTAGTTTTCTAGAAAATAATTTATGTCAAGAACAATTATTTACAACCCTTAATGCATCGTTAATCAATAAATATCGCTACTTATATTTACCACGAAGCATTAAGAGTTTATATCAAGGATTATCAATCACTATTACCTACTCACTCGCCAATACATTGATGAATGAGTATCTAATTGGTCAATCAGGATTAGGACTATTATTCAAACATAGTATTAGTAACTTTAACATTAGCCTAGCTTTCGGAATAATAGTAATTGTTATTATTATTACACTAATATTATTATCAATGATCAGTAAAATATATCTATGGAGCAAATATGCAAAAATATAAAAACTTATTACTATTATCTTTATTACTAATTAGTGGTTGTATTGCCCAAAAAAATGACCAACTAACAATCGCCTTAGATTATTCACCAAATATTAATTACATCGGTATTTACATGGCGATTAATCAAGGTTATTATCAACAAGACAATATCAACATTAATTTAATTAATGCTTCTAGTATCTCAACTGAACAATTAGTTATCACTAATCAAGCTAACTTAGGAGTTAGCTATAGTGAAAACTTATTGTTTAGTGAAAAAAAATTGCCACTAACTAGTATCTATAGTTTATATACCCAAAACTTAAGTGGTTTTATTTCAAGAACCGATAAACACATTACATCGATTAAAGATTTTGCTAATAAAACTTATTGTGGATGGGGAAGTGAAGCTGAAAAGAAAATTATTACTACTTTAGCTAAAGATAATGGTGTTGATCCTAGTAGTATTAACTTTGTTAATACAGATCATAACTTCATCACTGATAATGGTAGTTGTGATATTTTTTGGAGTTATGAATATTGGTCTAACCAACAAGCTAAATACAATGGAATAGATTATAAATATATCCCATTAACATCATTAAATCTTAACTATTATACACCCATTATTATCAGCAAAGACAATGACAATAATCCTTTATATTCTTTATTTATTAAAGATACTATAAAAGGATTTAAAGATGCCATTAATAATCCGCAATTAGCAATTAATGTAATGCATAAATATGATCAAACAATTCCCGATCAAGTAATTATTTATAGTTTAGAAGCAATTAAAAATTATATTAATCCTACTGGTTATCAAGATCCTCTTATTTGGGAACAATTATATAATTGGGCAACAACTAATAATCTTAATCCACAATCATTAGAAGGAGTATTTACTAATGAATACATTACAAATTAATGATTTAACTAAATACATTGATAACCAGTTGATAATCGATAACTTTAGCTTCGTTTTTAATCCAGGCATCTATGCCATTTTTGGTCAAAATCATAGCGGAAAATCAACTTTACTTAATACAATTGTTGATAGTATCAAAGACACTAATCCCAATATTAATTTAAATAATCTAAGTTGTAGTTATTTAAATCAATCAGGTAACCTTCTAGGATGGATGACTATCAAAGATAACTTTGAAATGGTGCTTAAGTTAACCAATCAATCTATAGATATTAATAGTTACTTATCAAAATATCAATTAGATCAATATCTTGATTATTTACCTAATCAATTAAGTGGAGGGACTTATCAGAAACTAAATGTTTTGTTAACCCACTTAATTGATAGTGACATTATTTTATTAGATGAACCATTTAATGGTTTAGATATCATCAGTAAACAAGATATCTACAAATTACTTAAATCATTATTAAATGATAGTAATAAAATTATTATTTTTACATCACATAATTTAGATGATATTACTCAATTAAGTGATACTGTTATCTGTGTTAAACAACCTTTACATATTACTAATGTATATCATAAACCTTTTAATCAAGAAGAATTAATAAAGAGCATTAAATAGTATTTAATGCTCTTTATTTTACTCCTAGATATTGTTCTAGTGTTATATTATTATTCATGATTTGATTAGCTACATCTTCTCCAACATAACGTAGATGCCATGGTTCATAAATATATCCTGTAATATCTTCTTTCCCTTCAGGATATCTTATGATAAATCCATATTTAGCACAATTATCTTTAATCCATTGACTAGTTATTGGATCTTCAACTAATTGACCATTAAAATCCTTTAAATCAAACGTTAAACCGGTTTGGTGTTCGCTAAAACCAGGTTTGGCTGAAAAAGTATTTGCTTCTTCTTCACCATGTTGATTAACATAATTATTATATAGTTGAGTTTGATATTGATATGGACGATATCCACTATAACTATTACTAATATTAATGCCTTGGGCTTGAGCATCAAGTTGTAATTGTTGCAACTTAGCTAAAGCAATCGGATCATCACCGCTACCAAAAGTTGGTGGTAATCCATAATCTTTATTTACTAATAATATCCCATTAATATAAGTAGGTTGTATTTGATTAGGATCCATATCTTTAGTTGGTGGTGGAATCGGATTAGTAATAGATTGTTCTTGATTTACTTCTTCACTTACTATTTGTTGATCATTAGTTGTTTTTGGAAAAATTAATCGATATGTAGTAAATAAACAACCGCTCCCAACTATAAATAAAATAATTAATTTAATTAACTTATCTTCACTGTGTTTCATATCTTTATTATAACATAATCTTAATATGCTATAATAAAGATATATGGGGGTGTCACGGTTTCGACAGGGACGCT
Source organism: Toxascaris leonina (assembly GCA_022844705.1). NCBI lineage: Eukaryota > Metazoa > Nematoda > Chromadorea > Rhabditida > Ascarididae > Toxascaris > Toxascaris leonina. Next base: position 16,937 of record JAARMF010001313.1, on the reverse strand, counting down.
GTTAGCTATTAACTGCATATCGATTGAGTACGTAATACTCACAATTCCAAAATAACTGGAAACTTTAATAAAAATTTAGCTGCTGCATAAGATAAGTCGGTAGCCATCATATTTGGGTTGTTCTAGCTTAAATATTGATGTTGGTTTATAGAACTCGATAACTAATTGTATCGCTTAGTTATTTAAACTTTAGATACTCGAATAATAGTTTGATTGTTAGTTATTTTTCTATTATTCTAAACTAATTAACTAACTATATATGTAGACGTTAATGGTTAGGTGTTTTTGGACATGGGTTCAATTCCCATCACCTCCACCAAATAAGAATAAATAAAAGCTGCAATCCTTGCAGCTTTTTTCTATCATATTGTTAATTAATAATAAATTATAGTCATCATTATTGATTTCTAATTCACATTTAATTAATGGTTTGATTTGACTAATGTAATCTTGACCATAAATATATAGTTTTTCATTATTATAATTATAGTATGATTGATTAATAATATATCCTAAACAATTAAATCCTAGTTGATTAGCTAGTTGATAACTACGTAAAGATACTTTTTGATCTAATACTTTTGGCGTTGTTACTAAATAACAACTAACATTACTGTAATATTGATTGATATTTAACACAATGTCACCTGTTGTTGGTGGGGTATCAATAATGACTAAATCATATTGACGATAGTCTATATGATTAATCATTAAGTCCATTAATTGATTTAACTTAGGACCACGCCAAATAATCGCTTCATTTTGTAAGTCTTTAATAAAGTATTGAGCAGAGATTATATCTAAATGATCATCATATTTAATTGGCATCAATTGATCATCAATCATTTTTATCTCTTCAAAACAATTAAAGATTTCTGGAATTGAGTAGCCATAAATGTCTAAGTCTAGCAATAATACTTTTTTATCTTCACTATAAGCTTTAGCTAATAGTGAAGTTACATAACTTTTACCGACTCCACCTTTTCCTGACATTACTACTAAGACATCAATGTCATGACGTTTATGATCAACTTTAATATTTACATCTAAATTATGTGCTTTTAAAGTGGTTTGTAAATGCCGCATTGTTGTGATATCAATACTTTTATCAACAATTATTTCAATCGGTGTTTCTTTATCATAAATGGCAATAATATAATCATGATATGCTTCTAAAAATGGATATTTATCAAACATTATACAACCTTAAATGGATTAATGTCCGTTTGGGCATAGATGACCTGACAATCAAGAATAGTGCTTAAAATATCTTTCATCTTATATTTGAAAATTACTTCAGCATAGTGATTAATATCAATCACAACTATTCCTAATTCTTTTGCTAGTTGGGCATCATGATATTTAACATCACCTGTAATTAAACAATCACAACCAGCTTGGTGGGCTTTAGTAATAAATTCTGCTCCACTTCCACCAATTACAGCAACTTTCTTAATTATTTTATTTTCATCACCAATTAAGTTAGTAGGTGTGTTTAATGTTCTTTTTAGCTTTTTAGCAAAATTAATGGCTTTAGATGGTCTAATTGAACCGACTCTTCCTAGTCCTAAATAAATAGAAGGCGCTTTAATTGGTGTAATTACATAATCAGTAAATCCTTTTTCTTCTAATATAGATTTAACATCATTTAAATCAGCAGATAAAATATAACAATCTACACGAATTTTCATATTATTGTCATTAATAATTTTCATGGTATTAAAAGCATTATCAAATAAATCATGACTAGCACTTGTTAATGCTCCTGGATTAATTGCACATCCTTGTAATAGATATTTAACTCGATCAACAATATCAATGTTAACATCAACACTTACTTTAAGTAGCGGAACATCAATATCTTTATTCAATTCATAAACATTATTTAACCCGATTGCATCAGCAAGCCAGTCATTCATTCCATTAACACAAACATCAACATTAGTATGCATCGCATAAACTGCGATGTTATTTTGAATTAATTTATAAATTTTATCATTAGCACTATTTAATGCTAAATTTTTTAGTGGTTTAAAAATTAATGGATGATGAGTAATGATTAGATCAACTTTTTTCTTAATTGCTTCATCTACTATTTCATCAGTTACTTCTAATGTTGTCATTACTTTTTTAATATTATCATGAGGATTACCAATTTGTAATCCGACATTATCCCAATTTTCTGCTACACTTTCAGGATATATTTTATTGATTTGTTCGATAATGTAAGTTAATGTCATTATTCCTCCTGACTTAAGTATTGATATTCTACTAATAATTCATCACTTAAAGGGTGTTTGCTATTTATCTCTTGTAGTTGTAATAAACGCTTATTTCTCATCATTTCAATATTATCATCATTACCTCTTCCAACATATATTTCTTTAACAGTATATGTATTAGGATCAGGGGCAATGACTAAATAAGCATAATCTTTATCTCGTTCACTTACTACACTTTCATAACTAATTTCTAAATTTTTAGTTTGTAAATATTGTCTTAAACTAATTACATGATTATTTGGTTGTAATATTAATTGGGTAAATGGTTGGGATAAATTATCAATAATGCTGATAATTTCTTTTCCACCCATTCCAGCAATAACAATATCTACTTGTTCATTAGTAACTTGATAATCAAGTCCGTTAGTTAAGACAAATTTGGTCTTATCTAATAGTTGAGCTTGCTTAATTGTGCGATAACCACTAAGTAGTGGTTCAACGTTAATATCGCACACATAAGCTAAATCAACGATATTATTAGCTAAAGCTAACTTAGGTAAGTAAGCATGGTCACTACCAATATCAATTACGGTTCTACTTTTAAGTAAACCAATTAATGTCTCTAGTCTTTTCATATTATTTTAAAAATAAATCTAATTCTTTTTGTTGGACAACACTTGTTAACTTACGTTTACCACGATTTTCAATTTGGCGAATACGTTCACGAGTAACATTAAATACTAAACCAACTTGTTCTAATGTTAAAGGTTTAACTATTCCTTCTGTCATTTCATATACATCTTCTAAGCGTTCAATACGTTCTTCAGTATTTAAAATAACTTGATCTAAGTGTTGTAAGTTTTGACTTTTAATTTCTTCTAAGTGTTGTTTTGCTTTCTCAATAGCTTGTTTAATTTCTTCGTTTTGCTCTTCTTGGTTTTCATATGATTCTAAGTTAGTAACAATTTGATCATAGTGAACATTATTATTTTTAAGACGTTTTAAAATTAAATCTTTTTGTGCTTGAGTTAAAGTGTTAGTTAATTGGACAATAGTTTCTACATCTTTTGAATTAACACGATTTTCTTTTAACCCATCACGTACATAAACAGCCATTCTAATTAACAATTGGAATGATTCAAAGTTAAAGTCATATAATCCATAACGATATAATAAGACATCACCTTCTTGAGGTGGTAATTCATAAATTAAACCAATTAATATTTGGTGCAATTCTTTATCTTCTGCTTCGTGTGCTTGATCAACATTTTTATTATCTTCGATAAATGCTTCTAATGCTGAATTGTCTTCACCAACAGGCATTTCAAGTGGAATTGGATCACGTGAAATATCAAAAATATGTTCTACTTGTTCAGCTGTCATTTGGGGACTTACAGCTTGTCCAATTTCTTCTAATGTTGGTTCTTGTCCATTTTGTTGTAATAATTCACGTTGAGCTTTAGCTACTTTATTAATTGTTTCTACCATGTGCACAGGGACACGAATTACTTTTGATTTATCAGCTAACCCACGAGTGATCCCTTGACGAATCCACCAAGTGGCATAAGTTGAGAACTTAAATCCTGCATCAACATCAAATTTTTGAATCGCTTTTTCTAAACCAAGCATCCCTTCCATCACTAAGTCAATTAAATCCATCCCACGATTTAAATGTTTTTTAGCAATACTTACAACTAAACGCTTATTAGAAAGAATTAATAATTCACGAGCATCTTCGTATGCTTCTTGTTCTTTAATCGTAAGTTTTTTACCACTTTCCATTTTACGTCGATATTTATCAATTGTTCTTGTTACTTCATGTTCTTTTTCGATTGATAATAATGGATAATCATTAATTGTTGATAAGAAGTTTTTAATTTCATCATAATTTTGATTTTTGCTTCCACCTTTAAGAATCGATTCAATATTATAATCAATTTCTTCTTCTCCAGCTTCTAATTCAACATTTTTTAATTCCATTAAACTAGAAATTAATTTATCGTTTGTATAATTGATCGCAATATTTTTTAATTCTAATTGTTTTTCAATTTTAATAAACATTTCTTTTGGATAGTTTTGATCAAAAGCTTTTGATAATTGTAAAGATATTGTTGTATCGTCAATTAAGTTATTTGATTGACGAGCTAATTTAATTAAGTCTTTAATTACGCCATCTAACTTTTTAATCTCACTTTTCTTAAATGTTTTTACTTTTGCTTCTTTTTTAGCAGTTATTTTTTTAGTTGTAGTTTTCTTTTTGCTAATTAATTTTTCTACTTTAGTTTGTTTTTCAACGATTTCTTCATCATGAGATTCTAATAAATTAATTAACTCTTTTTTACGAGCCATTGAACGGAATTCAATTTTTCTTTTCTTTAATAATTTTTGTAATTCTTCAATACGTAATTTTTTATAATCCATTATTAACTCCTTGATTCATCCACACAAATGTTTTTTCTTCTTCTTTTGGTTTATTAACAATTGCTTCTATTTTTGTTTCGTCATATTGCACACGATATATTGCTTCTAATTCTTGATAGTAATCTTTATCACTATAATCTGAGATATAAGAAATACTTAACTCATCTACATTAGGATGTTGTGCATAAATTAGTCCTAATTGTTTATATATTTCTAAGTATGTTGGATCAGTAATTAAATTATCATTTAATCTAAATTGTTCATCGACCCATAAATAACCTTTTCGTTGTAAACATACTTTTAATAAGATTGTTTCATCACTAACAGGTGATAGTTTACTTACAACGGGTTGTTTTACTTCATTAATTCCTGGTTCGACATAATCACTTTCTTGAGGTTGATATACAGGTTTAGTTACAGGAACACTTTCATCTAAAAAACCAATAATTTTTTCTTCACTTAACTTACAAATTTCACTTAATCGTGAAACATAAAAGTCAAACTCATCAGTATTGGGGATAATATAGCGAAGTATCTCGACTATTCCTTGTTTAACAGAATCATAATTGTTTTCATCAATTGTTAAATGGTTCATTTTAAATTGATGAATAGATATTGCATTATCAATTAAATCAGCTAATTGTTTTCCGCTTCTAGCATATTCATCAACATCTTTATAACCATCAAATACAATCACTTTAAGTTCAAATCCATTAGCTAATAAATCATTAGCAATACTTAAAGTAGTTTCAACTCCTGCTTTATCTTGATCTAAAGACAAGATAATTTGCTTAACATTATATTTTTTCAATAATTTAATATGCTTATAGGTAAAACCTGTACCCATGATTCCAGCAACATTAAAGATTCCTTGCTTTTCAAAACTAAAAGCATCAAAGAAACCTTCGACTATAATGATTTGTCCATTTTTTAAATTATCTTTTGCTAAATCAAAATTATATAAGATCGATCCTTTATCAAAAACAGGTGTATCAGGACTATTTAAATACTTAGGATCTTGTTTGTCCGAAATAGATCTTCCTGAAAAACCAACACATCGACCATATTCATCATTAATCGGAATAATAATTCGTTGACTAAAACTATCATATTTAGCTTCAGGACGTTTTAGATGGGAATCTAATACGTCTTGATTACTAAATTTTTTTTGTTCAACAAATTTTTGTAAATACTCCACAACATTTAACTCACGACTACTAAAACCTAATTGATGACGTTCAATCATTGTTTGATCAATTTGGCGATCAAGTAAATATTGACGCGCTTCTTCTCCTTGTTTAGTTAATGTTAATGTTTGATGATAAAACTTAGTTGCTTGTTCATTTACCTTGATAATCGGATTTTTAGGCGTACTAATATGATTATCCATTTTGATCCCGATTTGGTTAGCAAGCATTTTCAACGCTTCATTAAATGAGATTTTATTATACTTTTGGCGATAACTGATAACATTACCACCGTTTTTACAAACGAAACAATGACAAATCTTTTTTTCAGGACTTACCGAAAAAGATGGATTAGTATCGTCGTGGAAAGGACATAGCCCTACAAAGTTATTACCTTTTTTGGTAAGGGCTATGTCTTTACTAACTTCTTCAACGATATCAACATTGTCAATTATTTTTTGAATAATGTTATCTCTATCCATTAGCTTAAAAACTCCTTAATTGATTCTTGATCTTCTTTAGTAACACTAATTGTTGGCATATCATCATAAACAGGCTCAACATATTGTTTAGAATTACTAGCAAGATACTCATTGCGTTGTTGTTTAAAACTTTTTGCAGCTTCAATGCTATTGATTTTCTGTTTATTGTAAGTATTAATTATTTTATCGAAGTATTGATTTGCAAAGTTTTGATAATTACTTGTTTCAATACTTTCAATAAAACAAAACTTAAATACATTAATACTTATATCACTCTTATATAACCATTGATTAATTACATCTATATCACTTCTACTTAAAATTACTTGATAGTTATTAACAACATCTCCAGCTAAAATAGATTGGTAAAATAAATCATCTAACTCATGATTAAAATTAGCACCAATAGCAGGGAGATTTGAACGAAGTTGATAAATCAAATTCGTTAAATTAAAAATTGGTTTATCACTATTTAAACATTCTTTAATATTACTTAAATTTATTCCCCAGAAATCTTTAATTCGTTGTTCGATATTACTATTATTTTCTAAATTATTAGCTATCGAAAATCCATATGGTGTTCTCGTTACTTGAAAGTAATCTTTTAATTTTTGATAGATTGCATTTATCTCTTCTTTAGTATATCCATATTCAAGTAAGCTATCGATATCAATTGCTTGTTCACTTCCATGTGTTAGAATCATTGCTATTAAGCCAACGACATCTTTATCATCAATCTGACTAAGATCACTAAAATTAATATTTTGTAACTTAAATAGTTTCATTACTACTCCAATCAATAATACTTAGTAAGATTGACTTACAAGACTCAGTTAAATATAATTGATTGATATGCTCAATGATATAACTACTTAATGCTGATAGATGTTGTTCTAATTCTTTTTTGGTATATAGTGTTGCGAAGGTTTGTTTATCATTTTCCAAATCACTACCAACAGGTTTTCCAATCGTTTCAAAATTACTATAACAATCTAAATAATCATCATACATCTGATAATAGATTCCTAAATAATAACCTAAATCAATTAGTTGTTGTTGATTATTTTTATTATTAATGGCATTTGCCATTAATAAACTAGCAACTAATAATGAACCTGTTTTTTGCGCTTCTAAACTAACTAGTTGACTCACACTTTGAATTTGATTAGTCATATCTAACATTTGTCCATTAATCATTCCATGATTAACACCACTACAGATTGACAGAATCTTAATTAATTTTACTTTAACATTGTCAGCTACTTCACTACTTGCTATTAATTCAAAACTAAGTGTTAATAAACTATCACCGGTAAGTAAAGCAATATCTTCACCAAACTTCTTGTGAACAGTCAATTGCCCACGGCGATAGTCATCATCATCCATACATGGCATATCATCATGCACTAACGAGTAAGTATGAATACATTCAATACTCATCGCAATATCAAAATACTGGGGATTATTATCTAAGTAAGATAAGAATATTAATGGTCTAAACAATTTACCATTATTAATTAAACTATAATAAATGCTCTTTTTTAATTGCTGATCGCAATCAAGAGCATTTATTCTATTTTCCATATAATTATATAAATCTTGTTTGATATTATTCAACTTCAAATCCTGTTTCATTATATGTTTCTAATACTTCTTCTAATAATTCCCAAGTCTCTATATCTCCTTCTGGAATTTCAAAAATATTACCAACACTTCCATCTTCTAATTCTTCATAACGATAAACAAAGATATCAACATCAGCTTCTTCATCATCATTTTGTTCAGGAATTGTTACAAACACATAATTATTTCCATCATTTTCTAAAGTAAATAAAACTTCTGCTAGTTGTTCATTACCATCTTCATCAACTAACACTAAGTTAGCATCTAAATCTACTACTTTTTCCATATCTTCTCCTATTGGTGATAATCTAGATAATCTTGCAAGATAATGCTTGCTGCCTTTTTATCAGATTGTTTTCTAATTATCTTTGCATCGACTTTTAATTCTTTTAATATTGTTTCAGCTTTAACACTACTTTGGCGTTCATCAACATAGATTACTTCTAAATTAAAAGTTGTTGTTAATAAATTACCAAATTCACGAACAATCTTTGCTTGAAAGCCTTCTGTATCATTCATATTTAAAGGTAGTCCTAGCACAATCTTACTAATCTTATAATAATTAATGATATCTTTAAGGTTAGCAAGTACTTCTTCATTGGTAGTGTTTTGTAAAACACACACTTCACTGGCAATGATTCCTAACGGATCACTAACAGCAATACCTATCCGTGCTCCACCATAATCAATCCCTAAGATTCTATTCATTGTTTTTTAAAAAATCCTCTAATAAAACTTCAATTATTGCATCACGATCAACACTCTTAATTAAATTACGTGCATTATTGTATCGTGGAATATATGAAGGGTCTCCACTTAATAAATATCCGACTATTTGATTTTGATAGTTATACCCTTTTTCTTCTAGACTATTTTTAACGTAAAATAGTATATCTTTGATCTCTAATTGTTTATTATGTTGGGTAAACATAATTGTATTATCATCCATGTTACTCCTTTTATATATTATACTATTATTATCTTAGTTTTGTGGTAATTGTTCTTTTTTCCACACCGCATAATCACATTTTGGATAGTTATTACATCCATAAAAAATCTTACCGCGTTTGGTACGTTTTTCCACCACATCTCCTCCACAATTGGGACAAGTAGCTACTTGTTTAACTTCTCCAGGCTTAATGTATTTACAACTCGGATAATTACTACAAGCTATAAACGCACCAAAGCGCCCAAAACGTTCAACTAATGGTGAGCCACATTCTGGACAGTCTTCACCAACTTCCTTAGCTTCTCGTTTTTCCATTTCTTGATCTGCTTTATTATAATGTTTCATAAAGTCTTGATAAAACTCATTTAAAACGCTTAACTCTTCACATTCGTGTTGGGCAATTAAATCTAATTGGGTTTCTAATTGTGATGTATAATCAACATTAATAATATCACTAAAGAATAATTCTAGTTGATCGTTAACTAAGATACCATTATCTGTCGGGACAAATTTTTTATCAACTAAATCAACATAACCTCGTGTTTTTAAGATATCAATAATACTAGCATAAGTACTAGGACGTCCTACGCCATTAGCTTCTAATTCTTTAATTAAACGCGCTTCACTATAACGCGGTTGGGGTTGCGTTTCATGTTCACTAACACTATACTCTCTAATTTTAACTTCATCTTGTTCTTGCCAATTAGGATCTGGTTTTAAATCAAGTGTTTGTAATTTTTTAAATCCTAAAAATGGATAACTAGAACAACTATATTTAAAATCAACTTTATTGGCACTACAAGTATATGTTTTTGTCTCACAATTAGCAGGGGCCATAATACACATTAAACTACGTTTATAAATTAACTCATATACTTTCAACTCTTGGGGAGTTAAAAATGGTTTCATTTTTTCAGGGGTATTGTTTATATTCGTTGGTCTTATTGCTTCGTGGGCATCTTGGGCACCTTTATTCTTTTTAACAATATATTCACCAACATATTCTTTTCCATATACCTCTTCAATATAGGCTTTAGTTGTATTAATAAAATCTTGACTTAAACGATTGGAATCAGTACGCATATAAGTTATTAACCCTTGGGCTTGACCATTAACTTCTATCCCTTCATATAATTTTTGAGCAATTTGCATACTACGTTTAGAACTGATTTTTAATTGATTAATACAATCTTGTTGGAAAGTTGATGTAATGTAAGGAGCTTTTGGTTGCTCTTTTTTAGTCTTAATGCTAATATCACTTACAACTAATGAACTACCTTCAACTTTTTTCAGTAATTTATCTACTTCTTCTTTACTCAATTGTTTATCATTTTTAATATAATCTAATTCAAAATCTTGTGTTTTAGCAACTAGTTTATAATATTTAGTTGGAATAAATTTTGCTATTTCTCGCTCGCGTTCCACAATCATTTTTAACGCAACAGATTGCACACGCCCTGCAGATTTAGCTTTAATTTTTTTCTTAAGTAATCCTGATAACTTAAATCCCATAATGCGGTCAATCATGCGTCGTGTTTCTTGTGAATGCACTAAATCCATATTTAAGGGACGAGGATTAGCTAAACCACTTAATATTCCATTTTTGGTAATTTCACTAAAGACAATTCGGTTAGCATCTTTTATATCTAACCCTAATTGATTAGCTAAGTGAAAACCGATTGCTTCTCCTTCTCGATCCAAATCGGTTGCTATATAAACTTCATCAGCTTCTTTTTTCGCTTTAAGTAATTGATTAATTACTTTCTTCTTCCCACTAATAACTTTGTAGGTTGGAGCAAAATCATTAAAAACATCGATTCCAAGTCCCCCAGGACCTGATGTTGCTAAATCCATAATATGACCAACACTACTTAATACTTGATATCCACTTCCTAGATACCCTTCAATCGTTTTAGCTTTAGCAGGTGACTCCACAATTACTAATTTCATCTTCCTCCTATTGTTTAATTCTAAATTGATCGACTTTTACTCCTGGTGCATTAATTTGCATTGTAGATTTATCATCCATCTGATAAGTAAATATATCTCCATTTGATGTTAAATCACTATTATTAACCTTATCAGCTACTAGTTGATAATTCATCGGTGCCATATCAGAAAAATTAACATCTTTATATTTTCCATTAATATTTAATGTTTGGGCATATGCTTGTTTAACATTTAACACACCAGCTTTTTGATTAGTAACTTCAATCGTTTCACTAGTAACAGAATTTAAGGCTAATTGAACACATTCACCACTAAATGTTATTGCTTTAGCATTAAGTTGATTTAAATCAATCATTCCCACTTTTTGTTCAACATCAAACTGATCAAATTTACCTTCAATTTTTGTTTTAGAACTATCAACTTGATAAGTAAAGTTGGTAGCATTAACATTACTATTTAAACTTCCGTCTTCTAGTACTATATTTATACCCGAAAAATCAAAATTTATTGGGATGTAAATATTAATTTTCCCATAACTTGAGATTTCATCTAGTGCAGAAACACGATTAAAATACTGTGAAATTTCTAAAGTATTATTTTCACTATTTGCTATATAATTATATGTAAATATCTTTTTTTGAATAGGCGTTAGACTTGATACTATTGAGATATCTTCAATATTAGCATAAGCAATACTTACATTTGCTCTGGCTAAATGAATATTTAAATTTTCAATATTATCGGTCTCAAATCCACGCTCTTCAACTACCATACTACCTGGT
>JAARMF010001311.1:0-45940 GCA_022844705.1 Toxascaris leonina | reverse complement strand
CTGTTCAATTCTCCTTCAAGACGTGATTCTTTGCAGCTCGTGGTACGGCCTATCGTGCAGCTATTGGAAAGATTGGTCGAAAGAAGTATATTCATCGATTCCCGATCACTGTATGTTCTCAACAAATTTTCCTGAAGCTTCGTATCGAACACTGCTGTATTTTGATAGCGATATAGTTGTGCTCGACGTTGCTCCACGTGTCACGCTTTCATAGATCGGTACTGTTATAATAGGAGTTATTAGAAAGGCTACTTCCGGTTAATCCGTTAACAGATATCCATGCATGCAGACTGTTTATCAGATTTTTGAATTTTTATGCATAGAAAATTTGTTTTGTAGACCACGAATGCGATCTTTTATTCGTTGCGTGAAATATACTCCGTTAAGTACCTTCTTTCGGGGTTCCCTCTGTCAGCACTAATAGGTCAAGTGGCTAACAATGCGATCCAGTGTTGTAGTTAACTAAGCGTTCAGTCGTTTTAGGTAATGCGACCGGACGGATCAACCATCGAAATTAGGGCCTCTGAACCGCGACACTTCGTTCAGCTTCCCCTGGATTTGAACGCCATAACGGAAGAGGAACGCCGACACAGACTGGCCGCACGGAAGCCAAAAGTAAAACAGATGAAGGAGGTTTGTTTTCATAAGGACGTTGTTTTTAGTTTTGTTTTTTATTCGTCTTGCTTGAGGAGGAACCTGGCCTCATAATTTTTCTTTATTGTTTTCTATTCTGCTAAAGCAAAGGGGAAGTAGGCTGTCTTCGGTGTTCCTGGCGTGCGTTTTATTTGAGATTCTTGGTTGTTTCACTTACAACTATAAGTGTTGGATGTCTTTGTGAGGATATGATTTTTTCACTTGCGATCTGACAGCATACAATATATTTAAACGTAAGGGAAAGCAATTTCACTCTCATATTTTAGTAAAAGATCGAGTAGTAGGAAATCTCTTTTTGAACATTATTTTGCACATTTGTAAAGTCGTATCTTAGGATATAATCGACGATAATTTTGATGTGGGTCGGTATGCGCAATTGTGGCAAACGACGAAGGAAACAAACGAGAAACAAGCTGCACCCAAGCCGAAAATGTTCTCATCGAAGGAAAACGCCAGCAATGAAAATAGCACGTCGAGGGAGATGGATAGGGAAGTAAAGCCGAAGAAGAGCTCGTAACCATGCGAGCAAGGTGTTTTTTTTTGTTCTATGCACAACAGTGTTGTACTAATATCAAAGCAAAAAATTGCTGTTTAGTATGAAATGATCTATGTAATAACCGACGATTAAGTGGTTGGTTATTAAATTATCAAGGATGTGGATGTGCGAGGGAGGTGAGTCCCATATCGTCATATCTGAAAACACCACTAGGTCACTGTGAAGAACCTCCGAAACACCCGACACCCGCATCTGATTCCTTTGGGATCTTGGTTTGCGTGTTGCGAACAAACCGCCTCTGCAGGGACGGAACTCATCGGGAGGAGGGTATATCCCGATTATTTGCCATACTAAGCGTCTTCTTGTTTAGTTAACAAGCAGTCTTTCGTTGATATTTTGTTCTTATATTGAAATTGTTTGTTGTCTAGTCATCTTATTTTGAAGTCTTTTAGCCGTCGTAGTATCTTAGTTCTAAAAAACTTTTGAACATGGAAGAAAGGATCGACCTTCACTATCAAAGCAAAACAAAACCAAGTGGACAATTCCTTTCCTTACCACCGTAGCGGGTTGGATTGAAAATTACCGGAAATATTCTGCGATGTAGGCTAGTCGCTTCTGTTGACTGTGCTGCATCTCTTGTGTCTTTCGGCTTCTGGTATGTTCGGTGATTTGGATTCATCACATCTCTCGATACCGTCTTCTTCTGGATCTGAGGTGACCATATAAAGTGTCATCGGAAGGTAATTTGTAGAAGATTCACAATTTATGCAGTCGCTCTGAATTCCCAAAGAATGAATTCCCAACGAGCACTTAGTTCGGTTGAGAGGTTATGCAAATGTGAGTCGCAAGAGATGGTCGTTTTTCGCGTGGTTTGATTTGAAGTTTTTCTGATCTGCAGTATTTTTCTCTGGGATCACGGACTGGAGTACTGGTTTGCTACTACTGTGAAGATTAGCTCATTGTTATTTTAGGCCAGCCTGAGTTCTTACAACTTACGCTTGCGCAACTATGTTCCAGAGGTTGTAAATCTAGTCTTCCCTGGCGACGGTAGATAGAGCACCGCAGTGTGTGTTGTGATGTGACTCTTTTCAGGTTTGCACATTCCGATGGTAATAGCCATTTGCCATCTTTGTTGCCCATCCAGCTATTGTTTTCCCTGTTTGGGGGCCTGAGTGCTTGGTTACGTTGTGTTGGATGGGGGCGAAATGTAGGCGAGAGGCGTGACGCAGGTGACGGACGCATCGAGCAAAAGTGCTCATACTTTCTGTGCCAGCACTTGCTCCTTTTTGGATGGGTTTTGAGTTGAGGGAAGGAAGTACCTGTAACAGCCGCAACCAAAGTTTCGAGGTCTTCGGTACATTGGATGAGTTTGATTACATCTTGCACCCACCTAAACTGAGGCCAGAGGTAGCTATGAATGGGGGCTTGGTCTTCGCCTGGAGCAGTAACCACTTGCAGTATACAAAATGAAAAGAAGTAAAGAAAAAGGGAAAATTCCGCAGGAAATTAGCTCAGAAAATGATTTCTATTTAAGCCTTGAGGTAGCGATCCGGCGTCCGGTTGAAGATTCCGATTCCGATTCGCTTCCAGTTGAAAGTAAAGATTGAAATGCGACTGGCAGTTGAAGATTTAGGTGACAGTGCGACATACAATTCAAATTTTTCTTTTTCAAAATCCTAATAATTTTTTCTCGGAGTCTGATCGATCCTGAAGATTCTTTAAAAATTTTCCCAAGAGAAGGGGATTTTTCCATCGCTGTTCTGCTTAATGACTGCATGCTGTTGCACTAAGCCCCAGTCTTCAATTATGATAGCAACCAATTCGAGGTATTTTGTGTGGGGCGTGAACTTGCGTGTTATTAGACGTCATTTGTGGTCGATTTAATCCTGGGAAAAGCTTTACACTGAAACGATTTAAGGTGAGGTTTTGATATTTTGATGGTGGAATAATATGATTGGAACGTGTTTGACTTGTGTTGCTTTCTGTTTATTCGAGAGAAATATCGTCGATAATTTTGTTTTTGTTTTTGTTTTTTTAATTCTGATACGATCATTTCCTGATGCGAAATTGTGACGAAGAACTTCATAAAGAACTTAATAAGTATTACCTCATTGCCGACANGGGCGTGAACTTGCGTGTTATTAGACGTCATTTGTGGTCGATTTAATCCTGGGAAAAGCTTTACACTGAAACGATTTAAGGTGAGGTTTTGATATTTTGATGGTGGAATAATATGATTGGAACGTGTTTGACTTGTGTTGCTTTCTGTTTATTCGAGAGAAATATCGTCGATAATTTTGTTTTTGTTTTTGTTTTTTTAATTCTGATACGATCATTTCCTGATGCGAAATTGTGACGAAGAACTTCATAAAGAACTTAATAAGTATTACCTCATTGCCGACAACACAAGCTCATTACAAACCTCTTAAGAGCCACTATAATGCCTCACAGTTTCCTTCTTTGAATCGCGGCAATAATTCTAACAGGAATGTTGATGTGAAAACAATTTATTCCCTGGCTTTCGCTAAAGCAGTGGAAAGCTCGGTAGCAACTTGTAGAGGAACTGAGTCGAACCGTGCTAGTGATTGACAAGTGCTGTTCTTTTCATATTTTCCTGACACCCTCAGACACGATACAATCCGAAGCAGACAGTATCAGACAAAACATTGTCTGAAACCGACCGTACCTCTTTACTGTACATCGACAAGAGATTGCACAAATTCCTTGTGTTCTCGACACTAAAGGCGTTGTTCATTTAGACAGGCTGACATACATCATTCTGCTGCAGTAATTGCCTGGAAAACGCCGAACGTGTGTTGCCTCCGCTGTCTTGTTGAAAACATTTCCATCATTCAAACTTGCACCAGCCATTTGCAGTCACAAGGTGTTACTTTTTCAAAGTGATTGTACACGACGATGACCGCGACGAAAACTTCTAGTTAAAAGCATTAAAAAGGAGTTGCAGTTTAGATGAGAAGTGTTCACCCAGTTTTCTCAATGAAAACACACCCAGGTGAGTGCTGCGTTGTTGTCTGTTCTAGTCTCGTGGTATGCATCATGTTTCACCGTTTCGTTACAAATGTTATCATGCTGGCTATCGGCATACTTCTTTTTTGTGTTCCTCTATCACTTCCCTCTTGTTCTTTTTGTCCTCATATGCATTTCCTGCACATACATCACGTCTTTGCGCACAGTTCATTGTTTCTTTGGAACCTTTGTTTGCGTTTGCTACTTTGTAGAACGTTGTTTTCTTTTCTAACAAAAACAAACTTGCGCGACTCTGAGAACGGAAAAAGGAGTACCACCGACCACCGTTATGTTGTTAGTGCTTGCATCGATGAATCCTTACTATGTGGAAGAAGACAGCTTTTACATTCCCTTCCCTCCCCTCCTCCACCGAAGAAAATCATCGCAAAGCAATATTTCCTGAATCGCCCACCCACGAGAAATCCAGAGTGGCGCAATATTTCAGGGAATAGAAGTGCAACGCAGCTTTAAACTTCGCGTAATCCGCACGAAAAGTCCGAAGAAATTTGCGGTTCGCAACAAACGAGAAGTTCATCGGTAGACACGTCTGCGTGCAGCACCTGAGGGAAGTGGAGCGGGACTTTTCGCGAGCGAACACTGGATCCCAGACAAATGTTGGACGTTAAGGGTGACGTGAGGTTCCAGGTGTGTTGCGTCCTCGGATCGTATCCATCTTAAAACTCGTGATATCTTTGATGCAGTGTTGGGTGGCCGAGGTGTATTAAGAAGCGTACAATACGAGTGCTCGATTGATGGACAAGTGTGCCATTCACGTTTTCCTGCGTTTGCGATGTGGGACATTTCCGCCAGAAGTTGTAGCGAACGCTTCGCTGCAATGCAGTTGTACGCCCAGCACACTACTTGAAGTGCCTTTAATGGGTTTGCATTTTCTTGAGGCGTTTATGGGGGTGTGACGTTTCATGTGGGCGTTTCATCATAGCACGAGCATATTTGATAGTGTGAACTTTGTTGCATCTATGGGCATTTCATTGCATATCGACACAATACGAATGGCGCATTTGAGCGTATTGGATGGGAAATTATGCTAGTGGTTGCGGTGAGGAAGCATGGAGATGTAACGGGCAAGATGAGAGCTTGGTGTGGGTGTGGAGAGTGTATGATTGTGCTGTGGCGGTTACTTCGTGCAGGATGCTCATTGTTTGCAGCAGGTGTTTGGTTGATAGAGGTAAGGTTGGTGGTTGCATTGCGCTTATATCAGGTAATTGTTAGGTGAAAGTGTTGAAAGAAGAAACAATTTTGTCAGCTCAATTCGTAGACTGCTGCGCCGAAGAGAGTAGAGATGTGTCGTAGCGCTGTTGTTGCTGATTTTATATGTTTGTAAGCTGCTTTGCTTTGTGTGAAAGGTTTTACATCAGCCCGTTGACTGCATCAGCCATGTACGATTTTACAATCTGTTGACCCGGACGTGGTCAGAGTGCCATCCATTCACTTCTATTTTTGTTTTGCCTTGCAAGGAATTTGGTAATGTCTCCGGGGCATACAGGGGCGTCGCTTCGGATGAGTTGCTCGTTGACAAAACAGGTGAACGATGGAAATGTTGAGGAGAATGGGCTAAGCAGAACGAAGATTGAGGGTGTCAGCTGAATGCAACGCGGTTGTTATGGATGGTTTTATCGGTGCTGTATCGGAGTGTCGGTTTTGGAAGGGTATCTGAGTCCTTTATTGAAACTTCATAATGATTGACGGAATGTGAATGACCTGTATGCGGGCAGGGAAGTGCGCACTTGGGAAACATCAGCGCGTGTGCTGAGAGAATGCATCTGAGCTGATTTATCAACCTTACTAATCGATTTGCTCTCCGAAATGACACCTGTTTAATTCTAGTCCTCACGTGCAAGATATTTGTTACTTATAAATTGAAGGGACTGCCAAACAGTGACGTCACGGGGCTCGTTGATAAACCGATG
The DNA here is from genome assembly GCA_022844705.1 of Toxascaris leonina. NCBI lineage: Eukaryota > Metazoa > Nematoda > Chromadorea > Rhabditida > Ascarididae > Toxascaris > Toxascaris leonina. Next base: position 39,835 of record JAARMF010001311.1, on the reverse strand, counting down.
TTCCAACATCCTTTTGTGTTGCCTCCTGAGAACTTAAAGGAGGGGGGGAGGGGGGTAGGGAGACGACAAAATTCTATGTTTTTGACTATGCGCAGGCATTCAGCACACTCCACGATCAATTATTTTACGCCTCGTTCTCCGGCTATCTTACGTTAGAGCACCTTGGTTCACGTGACTTTAATGCAGTCCGGGATCAGTTGTTTTCGCGTAGTACGCTTGTACATGCGAGGGTCGGCTGCCGTCCGCACAGTCGATCTTTTTCATGTGTTCATCACAGCCACATCCTTTTACGATGACGTTTTGTCATAAGGTGAAGGGAAACTGAGGCATACGATTTCATCGATACTTTTTGCCGTTTCCCCTATTGTGCTGGTTCTTTCGAATTCTGAATCGCCACTCTGAGCAGTGTTTCTGCATAATCGTTTATCAATCAGGTAGCCGCCCTGTGATTCACCAAAAAAGGTTTTTTGATTGCATTATTGAAAATGTCCTTCATTACCGACTGGGTGACTAGGTGTAATGTTTTGAACCCTATCTTGCCTCTGAATGGAATGACTAAGTTACATTTAGCCCTTGCAATAAAAGCAGTTGTTGTTGAGAGGCCTGAGTTGTAACACGCCGTTACACAAGGGCACAGCGCATGCCAGTTAGGTGTTCACACATTGCAACTTGTTTGCCGTAACAAAACTTAAGCTAGTGGTCGTATAGCAATTCTGCATTGTTAGCATGTCCAACTGGCAAACCTGTAAACGTCCCAGTGGGAAGATGTGAGTAGAACCTCGTCTTAGTTGGACGTAGCTGGAAGAAAATCCCGATTTTTTGATAGTATTTTCAAAAATTTTCGTACGGTGTTCTGGATGAGAAGAAAAAAGTTGGTCAGCGTTTTAATAGCTGTTGGCTATTGGAAAAGTTTTGGTTCCATACTTTCATCAGAAATGGTGTTGCTAAGCTGTTCTATATGCTTCGCAAGTGTTGAATTTGTTCTTGGCTTCTGTACGCTAACCCTTCAAATATCGCCTATAGAATTCGACACATTTAGGCGTCGGTTTCAAATCGGTTGATGTTGAAGAAGTGATCAGAGCAGTCGAGCATGGATGATGAATTCATCTTTTTGTTGTACCTACTTTCACTGCTGCGATCTTTCATTACTTCACAAAGTTGAAACTTGGCTTGTAGAGACCCGGGCTCATGTTTTAGAGACTTGTACTAAAAAAGTGAATCGACGTTCATGTTGAGAACGCCAAATAATCGCAAATCATGTCAGGCCTTCTTGACGATCTTCCTTCTCGTTAACGGCCTCATAGAGGAGTGTTCTCTCTGCTGTAATCTGTGAGCATCATTATAGGAGGTAGTTTGTGATGGGACAAGCAGATATACAAGCAGAGGAGCTCGAGGCGCTTGAAGCGATCTATCCTGGTGAAATCGAGGTGGAAAATCGGGAATATTCGAACATCGCATTCAGGATCAACCTGAACCTAAACTCTCAGCCGGTTGGTTATGTGAAATTCGTTTTCGCACGACACTTTAGATTCTCACCTTTGCAAAACTCATTGAATTGACATGGAACGCAAAGCTTATGGCATTAGGTAGCACGCAGGAGGGCTGAAAAGGAAAAAAAGAGATTGAAACGAGTGGCTTAGATGAGCAAAAAGAAGTGTTGCTGCACAAGCGGAAGGCTTATGAAATTAGCTGAAATAAAATTAGGTAAGGGAGTTCATTGTAGTTAGCATGTCATATTATACCTGCTATGATAAAGCCACTTCGGAGGTGTTTCTTGAGAGCATCTACAACGCTGGCCGCAGCAAGTTCGGGAGGTAGCTCGATCCAAGTCACCCATGTGAAGAATAAATTGTGTTTTTACAGTAGTCTCGTCAAATTTAAGCCACACTTTTGCTCCCTTCTCGAAGAAAAGTTCTGAAATTCAATTCTGTGGGGCTGTTGAATCGTTGAAAGTTGAAAGTTACACGAAGTCAGATAAAATCGCCGAGGTTTTGATGGTTCAAGCTGAAGGCGCGCGGCCAGTCAAGATGTGGGGCTTTCTTCTGGCCGCACACCAACTTTCCAGTGAATGTTCCCTGAGTGGCGTCTCAAGCTATAATTCCACTCATGTTAAATGAACTGTAAATAAGCAAACTGTGGTTTGATAGTTGATGTACAAATATTGGGTGTAGTTTTGTGAAGAAATTCATTTTTTCGAGAATGAAATCGATGAAATATAAAATCCGCCAGGTTAGTCACACCCCCTCGAGAATGATCCGCACTCATAGGCAGTTGGGCTTTTATCCTGATGCATATAAGAAGTATGGTTTCGTTTGAAGTTGAAAGCAAGCATGGCAACTGCTAAATTGCGGAGTGTGTTTACCTTTATAAGAAGTGTTGAGATCTTTCCTTTATGGTTAGTGTAGTTTTAGTTGGTTTTACTTGCAAACATGAATACATTAACTAATGGAAGCAGGCTTCACTATTATTTGCAACGTATAAACGAAAACTTTTCGATTCTTTTGCCTTTTCGCTCGTTGATCGTTTTTGTATTGAGTGTTAAATACGTTTTATCCGCTCCCGCAAATAGTGCTGTCGAACACATTTACGAAATCGGAAAACATCTGGACCCTGCCGACTTCACCGAAAACTCCGAACCTCCAAACTTTTGGCTAAATGTACCAGTGATCATGGAACTATTCATTTTTTCCAGTGTTCATGTTCAATTTTTCATTGTTCATCTGCAAAGGAGACACTTCGCATAGCTAGAAAACATTTTTGCCGCACTGTCTAACCTTTTCATCTACATTTTTCTCGTTTTATGGTTTCCTGGTATTGGTTCTTTTAAGAATCACTGTTTAAGAAAATTGTGAAGTCGTTGAAGTGGCCCGCGCTCGAGACCTAAGTGAGAGGTAATAAAAAGTAGAGCAGCAAAAGTAGTCAGCAAACCGGCAAAAGGGGGGGGGGGGGCATAAGCTAGCAATGAATTTTACCAGGCAGGAGAGTGTTTTTTTTTTCGTTTTGCAACATTAGCGCCATGCATAGGTTATTTGAAAAAGGTTGTGTTCGCTTGAGATTGGTAAACTTTCTAATTTTTGCTTCCTATAAAACCTTCACGAATTGGTTCCTATTTCTGTATGCTATCATACATGTCTTGACTTTGTTTTCAACACATCGCTACGTGACTGCTATTCAGGAAGCTGAGAAGCTTGATGTTGCTGTTCCACTAGAAACCTTCCGAGTAGCTTTGTTGCTGCGTTTACCAGCGGACTATCCGGATGTGGTGCCGGACATTGAACTACTTGGTCTCGACGAGTTGTTTAGTGAAGATCGTATACAGAGGGTAGTCAGCGAACTTCGAGCGGTTGCCGAAGAAAATTTGGGCATGCCAATGGCATTTACCGTCGTTTCCGCCTTGCAGGTATGTGGGGCGTTGCGCAGTTAAGCGTGTATAAAGCCGTGCAAAATTTCTGAGATCGTCACATGACTAAATGAAGAGTATTCGCCTGGAGCATGTTTGGTTCACCCTCCCCCTCCGTTCGTCTTTCTTTGGGGAGTAATGATCCGTCTGTCATGTGGCATTCTGATAGCCAGTTGAGAGTATTGATGTGTGTACTAGTTTTGCTCGTAAAAGCTATTGGTCATCAGAGCGCTAGCCAACGTTGGCTACTATTTGAAAAGAATGGTCTCGTGCTCACTTTTTTTGACAATAACGGTGGTATATCGAATATTTTCATATCGCATCGATATTTGTTGTTGACTTCTTGGAAACCATCGGAAAGATTATTCACTATAAGGGTGTTGCGATTCTCAGCTGCGTTATCCTCTGCAGCTCTCGAATTCCCAGTTTTATTGTCTTTCTCGCCTTTTCTATTTAATGAGCTCTTGAATAGCATTAAGTGCATTTGGGCGCGGCGTGCGGTAAGCAGAGAAGTCCCCTTTTTGTTGGGTGATATTTTGTCTTGAAATTATTAATATTCACATGTTTTCTCAAGCAGTTGCATTATGTACAACCGATGTAACATCCTGCGGATATGACAAAGTACCTGTTCATTGCATTCGGAATTGCCTTCATTGGATCTTTTTTGACTCGTTATTCGATATGTCATCAGTGGCAGCAGTCTGCTTTAGGAGGCCGCTTGGCTTGATTAGTGCAAGATTCTATCACTGTTGTTACAGTCATATGTGTGCTTCGTTCATATATTTTTGCGAACTCAAATTTTAGGACCTTATGGGTAGTCTTATCGAAGAGAAAAATGCCGAGAAAGCACAAGCCGAGGAGATTAAAAGAGAAGCAGAAGAGGCATTAGCGAGGAAGAAGTTGGAAGGTTAGTATTTCGTTTCAATATATTTGTTCATTCGATCTGAGCGACAATACTTGAAAACATGTTGTTGTGATGTTGATCTGTTTAGCGAAATCATATTGTCACTCTATCTAAGGTGAATACGCAACTCACCTCTGTGAAAAGTATTGCATTAAGTAAATTTGGCGTATTTTTAGGAACGAAAGTGACGGCAGAATCATTTCTCGCGTGGAGGCAGAAATGGGATGCGGAAAGGAGGGTTTTGAAGGAGAAGGATAATATGGCAAGCATTTCTCATCAATTTTGCAGTATGATGGGCTGGGATGGAATGAGCGTTAGATGCGGCGGAAGGGGGTAAGAGGTAGCTGTGAAGTCTCTTTGCTGATGCAATCGACGTACACCTATCGCATATATGATGTACGCTATTCTGCTTCGACGACAATATGTTGTAAAGATTTGTCTGATTTCATGTTCAATAATATTCTCAATAGAATGATTATTTAAAGGTTAATTGCCTGAGAGCAGCATTCCGAAATGGTTTCATGTCAAATAACAAGCATCGATGTCGTGTTATGTGATGTTGTGGATTGCGCTCCTAAATTATTCAGAAGTAATTCCGTGTATCATCAAACCTGAAGTAGTTTGCTCAAATTGGGGGCAAAAGTAAACTCAGCTTCCATCACCGCTTTGCTTTTGTAGGGGTGATCTGGTTACGAGCCATAGGTCGATTTTAACCGAAATTGCAAACTTTTCAAAGGGAAGAACCTCAGAAAATAATTCGTGGAAAATGGAATCACCAGCCGATTTGAAACGCTGTTATCTGTTTTTTTTTTTTCAAACGTTCGCAACTCGGTCTCCAACTAGAAGTTGTCTAACGCTGCAGTACTTCATCAATAGTATCCGAACTGAGAGCAAAGAACTTGAAACAAAATTTCCAAAATTTCATCTTTGTCAATTTCATTCATTCACGCCTAAGCAGAATATTCCAAAGACGCGTTTGCTTCTTTTTCGACACGTGGTCTTGAAACTTGGCCATCCCTGGTTTTTAACGCCGGTTGCTATCAAGTGATCCAGGATTTCGGAGAGCCGATGAGCTTATTCTTGGTCTGGAGCCCGACTGATTTATTTCCGCAACAAGTGAACATGTTGGTGTTTTCGAGGGGTGGTGGGTAAATTGAAACATCGAGGAGTTAAGCTTGAGGAGCAGTCCAACAACGTCGGAGAATGTGTAGCGGTGAGAAGCTGTTAAATACTCAAATCATAAATAACAGTCTTACTTCAGGCTCGAGAAGCTGCATTGGCGGGGAGGTTAACAGGGCGGCAATTATTCCTTCGTGATACGACGTTGAGCCTATCGGATGTTGCATTGATACAGGCAGATGCTGTTGAAATCGACGAGTCGCTCTTTGACGAAGTAAGTCGAAACCATTGCATAGTTGAAGGTTTTTTATTTTTCGACTTTCTATTTCTTCTTTGGATTTGTTTTTCAAAAGTGAGGTATAGGAGAAGCTGGCTTGTGAGGTTCCTTTTTCACAGGTTCTTTCCGAATTGTTCGATGCTGCTAAGTTGCTCTGAAGCAAGCTGCTTGCGTTGGAGCCCGGCTATATAAATTCAGTTGAATGCGAATTGGAATGTTTCATCTTAAACTATGCACTGAAAAGTTATTAGAGCCTCTCTAGACTTATCGCCCTTCCCCGTTAGCTAGATCGGGCTCCTTATTAAGGGAATATGAGAGGAGGAGGGAGGGTAATGCCAGTTGTTCATGTGGAAGTGCCCTTAACATAAATTACGAGGAGCGCTGTTTGAAGGACTGTGCAAGACGTAATTAGGTCGATCATTTTGCCGAATGTTTAAAACATTTTCAAAATTTCTCATTGCAGGAGTTGGAAGGTTTGGAGATCGAGGATAGTGACGAAGAGATGTAATCTCTCGCAGTGACTGTTGCTTTGTTAGCAGAGATCAGCAGGTGTAAAAGTTTATGTCAGTGCATAGATTTTAATCTATTTTATGCGCTTATGTGCAGCGTGCAGTTTTCATTGCTTGTTAAGCGTTCATGAGTTCGGAGCATTCATTGTGCTATTAACTACGGATCGGTTGGCATCAAACACAGAAATGGGGTCGGGAGATACGTTCGATCGAAGACGCCAAGTCTTTCAAAACAGACTTTGTTTCTTGCGGCAAACACTATTGAAGCTAGGACAGCTGATTGCATAAATAGACCCTCAGAGACCAAATTGATTTTTGTATGGGACATGGTAACTTTCGTTTGATTGTTTTGGAGTCCGCTTGAAAGTGAGGTCATGTTGCGCTTTTGAATATCGGACAACTGAATGTACTACGATCCGGGTGATGTTCGGTTGAAATTTTGATAGCGACGATCACCGCGGTGCTGTTTTGTTATGAAATATGCACCGAATGGGCTAGTCTTTTAATTTGGGTACATGGGCTGCCTTTTAACGCAGTGTTTAGTCGATGCGTATGTACTTGAAGCGTGCCAAGCATCTTTTTGTTTACTGTCTGTAACGTAATCAAGGTAACTACCTACTGCGTCTTTCCCTTTTCGTTTTTCTTTTTGTCTTCACTGTTGTAATTCGTCTGTAAAATATTTCTCGTCGTATGTTATAGTTTTTATGCGTTGCATGTTGTTGAGATAAAGGTTCAGATAAGCAGTTTTGGGGTGTTAAATTTTTGGCGTATCCACTGTTCACAACAGTATCGCTGAAGTTAGCAATCGCAGCTGAAGCACGATTTACCTAAGAGATTACTACTATTCGACAAGATGTGTTGTGTATTTGCTTCCTACCTCAAGAGAAGTCATTCATGCCCTAATGTTCTTCATTTTCAGTTAGCGATCCTCAGAATATATTTTTAAACGATATTACACGGGTGGCTCCGTTTTAACTCGCTTCGCAAATCACTACTATAAATTGCCTGACGAAGGAAATTGTGTGATGAGTTCATGTACGAGGATGAAAGTCTGTTTATATCTCCACTGATTTATTTCTCCCGTTTTCTATTACCACATGAGGTCTTTATTGAAAATGTGTTATTATGGAAAGAAATCGTTAAGAGAGGTCTTTGTCAAAAGAACGGCAAATTGACGATGTGATTCGCGAAAGGAAATCATCGAGTCAAAATCGAGGTCACAGATTACACGGAATCATAAGCTTTAAGAGAACTGGTTAACTCGAGTGATAAGATGCACTCTCGAATGAAATTTCAATGGCGAATGGAATAAATCTAATACTGAATTCGATGGTTGCTTGCGTGGGGAAAGGTGGACGATGGTCGCAGAGAGAACTTTTCAAGAGTTTTATGGCATTGAATTAGAGGAAATGATGTGTAGACTCATGCTAAAAGCCAAATGATGCCTCACATATAATCGTATGCCGACGATTTTAATCAAGTTCTGGTGAACTCGTTAGATCACCTTTTCACATTTATTAGTTATTTCATCCAGTTATCAACGCCTATCGTTTCTCAACGACTGTTAGATTGTCGTGGTGTTAAGGTTTCATTGGCCTGCAGAAGTTTGGAAGCTGTCCAAAAGTCGGGCCATATGTTGTCCTAGTTTTGTAGATGTCCAAACCTCGGACACACGAGATAGTCCAAGTACAAAAACGTGCCGTTTGTGTTGTAGAGCTGGGTCTGAGTGGATGTGGATGGTGTGACCCTTCGAAAGTGAGCAAAGGGCTGACGCCTTCAAAGGTTTGCAAAACGGTGGAGGTGATTGTTGTTTTCCTTCGGTCTTTATTGTAAATTAAGGGATTCATCCGCTTGTAGAAGAAGTTTGAGAGAATGTTGCTGTGCGAGGAGAAGGTATCCTAGGAGGGTCTACGCCACTGTGAAACGGCAAACATCGCTAACCTATTGTTCTGGGTTGCAGGTGTGTTGCTTTACACGCTTGGCCGAGTTTTCTGCATTTCTCACCCCTTTACTTGGTCATTTAATGTATTAGATGACGCGGTTATCGAAGGTATGAACAGTTAATAATATGGCTGCAATGTTGTATGCCGCACAGGCGGTGCAGATGGATTGTTTGTGACTTTAGACGCAACAAGATCAATAGAAGAAAAGGATTCGTCTAAAGATGTCTGTACTATTGAATGTTGGATTTGAAAACCAAGTCTGGATTGCAGATGTCGTGGAAATCAGACGGCCAGCCGCCGTCCAGCCATGGCTCGAATTCACCGTCCTTTGGGCAACGCGGCTCGGGGGTAACCATTGCACTTTCTTAACGTTTTTGATAATACTTTTAATGGATTTATTGCTCAAAACACTTATTTAGGGATGTTTTAGACATACTGACAGTGCTTCAAATTAGGGGGGAGGGGATCATTTTTAGGTCGTTGGTGAAGGCGGACAGTGGCTGAAGCAGAAGAGGGGGGAAGGGGGATTCTTTCAAAAAGGGAGGACGAAATGTTTTGCAGTCATTCCTTCCTGGATGCTCTAATATGTATTCTCGGAGATCCGTGGCTTCATATAAGCGAGTCAGCGGCAAGGGAAGATGATCTGACCGGCTAACATGCTAGCAGAAGTAATCATTGAATTACTTTGCCACGCTGCTATCAGCACTGTTTGCTGCTGTTTCATAAGCAACGTGCTATTGCCCGTAATGCTATTGTTTAGTGAATATTTTCCACTGTTACAGCTTGTTGATGCGTCCATTGTTGTTTATCGTCAGTTTCCGCGTTGCTTACTTCCGTTTCTGAGAGTAATTTGTTGCTACATCAAGCACTTCTACCGGTACCGTGTAGATTAATCACTTAAGATTGCAGCAGTACTTAGTAGTTGATGCTGCTGCACTACCTGTGTGCCCTCATGATACTGTTTCTTTAACAGTTGTATTTAGTGCTGCCATTATTACAGCTTTATAGTAAGTCTAGGACTGGTTAATACTTCGTCTGTTACTAGATGTTTTCTGCTGTCACTAAGCTGCTGTTACAGTCTCTGCTTGAGTGCTGTCACTGTTAATATCACTAATCGCAATAAGCCATCAGCAATAAACAGTAGAGTTGTTCGTCATTTAATATCGCTTTGGAGAGGAGCTGAGTGAAACGGACCGTGAGATTTGTCTCTCCTGAGAGACTTCATTGCGTCATAGTCATCGAAAAAAACCAAGGGAGGGTAGTTGTGGAAGGATTCTCGGTAGGCAGCTGCCTAAAGTTCTTGATTCGCGCAAATCCTAAAGAAGGGAAAGTGTTAGGTGCGTTGTTAAATGCCTTCGCTGGGGTGACGACATATTGAAAATGCAATAATCCTTCAACAACTGTTTGGCTATGTCAAAGACTGTCGTGTCTGTCGGGTCGTGGAAGAATGGTTCGGCTTTTGAAACGTTGCTGATGGAACGGATCAGATATGCTCACCTTTACTTAAAATTGCTCGTAATCGAGCTGAGCCCTTCAGAAGAGTTGTTTCCGATGCGTCAGGTGGCATACTTCAACTGGAAGATACTCATTCTTATTGCTCGTTTATGATTGTGTACACTGCACCAAGTAGCTAATTTTGACAAATGCAGCTGCAGCAGTGTAGAAATAAAAGTGGAGCGCACCACTGCTCAGAAATGCTGGTGTAGTAGGTGACTGCAGTGGTGCAGTAACCAGATTGCTAATGAACACATACTGAACTTGATGACAATGATTGGGGACATAATTCACTTCCTTCCACAGTTGAAATTGCAACAGTTTTTGATCAGCTAAAGTTGCCATATTTCGACTAGCTCTTCTTGGCTTATCAGTTAGGTTATACGAGTTTGTACATTGACGACATTGTTCCTTATTATTGGTAAAGAACAAGCTAGGTCGTTTTGTAACTTCACTATTTACTTTGTGTATTTTTTGCTGTGGATACGTGGCTGAAGTTTTTCAGTCAAACGGTTGTAACAGCACGGCACGAATTTATCAACCCCAGCTGACGCAGCTGCCTCCGTTTCTTCAGGTGTCATTTACTTTCTTTTGTTTGTTTATTGCCGTTGTATTTTGCTAAGCGTTATTGTTTTTTCGGTGCCAGGCGATGGAGCAACTTCACAAACAACTTTTTCCCAATGCATTTTTCCCTATTTGATTATGCGGTCGCTTCATATGCGTGTCCTTCAAGATTGTGGAAAGTGTTGCGAAAGAGAATCAGTGTGCTATGAGTGTTTTGGGATTTGGTAGCTCTTTCCTCTTAAAACAAGCACTTTTCATTGCATGAGGATTGTGTTTGTGCTGTATTTCCCGTTCGTTTGACATAGCACGGTGGATGTATTGGCTAATCACCAAATTTTGCTGAACAGAAGTGCCCGTTGCTCTCCGCCTTATTTGCTTCATCCTTCCTGTCCACCCTGCCCATCATCACGACCTATTCCTGCAAGGGGAAAATGATAACCGCAGATACGCGTCGTTGCAAAAGAGTGCTTGAAAAATTCATTGCTGAGCGCTATAGTGTTTGGCAGTTTGCGTTTCGAAATTGAGTGGATACTGATGGATACAGAGTAATCACTTGCGCGGCGTGTTCATGGGTATCAACGTCACTGGTTTGCTGCCGCTTTGGGGGTTACTTGTGCTAAGATATTAGAGGACTTAAGGAAGAGGATTTGAATCATATCCACTAACTGTGAGCGATGCCATCAGTCGAGAGTAGGACAAGCCATCATTCGAGCGCAGTGTGTTTTGTCAGCCGTATTTCCAAATTTGACTCCAGTTTTATTCATTTCCAATTACATATGAGGAATCTCTTTCATCGGGAGTAATACTTTACCAGTGGAAAGACGAAATGATGAAAGGGAAGGAAGTAGAGAGGGGGAGATGAGAGGTCGAATGCGACATTCGCGTCTCCAATAGGATACTCATGTTCTGCTGCGAAGGTGGCAGTGACATACTGCACAGTTAAGGTGAAATCGAAATTCGATTCGGAGTGGCGTCGTTTCTCGGTGCCGTTGCCGGAAGGAAAAACGCCGTCGTACGCCGAATTCCGCTCGTTGGTCGAAGGATTACATTCACTTCACAATATTCCATTCACACTGTGTTACACAAGCTCTGCTGGAGATCTTCTGCCCATAACGAACGATGAGGTAATTTGCTTCGGCTTAGAGCTCGATCGTCCAAGCTTCGCAAAAATGAAGTCCTATATAGTTTCTCTTCCTTTTTTTGCGTACTGCAAGACAGTATTAACGAACAAAAAGAGGTCCAAGGAAAATAAACGGGTATAAGTATTCCAAAAAGAGTAGTCTCAGGTATTCCTGTCACCCAATGCGGAGCAAGAAGATGGTTAAAGAGAGTTCAAGAAGTGGCATTTGACGGTGGACTATATCAATGTGACAACAGAGGTAATCGAGAAGGCAGCTGAACTTAACTCGTTTCTTAAAGCTAACTTTTTCGATTGCGGGAATGCATTTGACTGGATGGAAAACGATGCAGTTGGATCGTCTCTTCAGAGATCCTAGAAGCCATCCTAGATGGATGCGCTCTAAGTCAGTCGTGAAGAAAGAAGATGAAAGGTAAACTTGCGTGGAAGCAGACTGCTGCCGAATGCGGAAAAAGGAGTGAGGCAGGGAGACTAATTATCTCTAAATTCGTTCACTAAGCCGTTTTCTGCGGGTTGAGATGGGACGAGGAGAGGGTTAATATCGAAATTGAGGCTCGTTATCGACATCATGCTTTTATGACTAACGATGAGGAAACTTTTGCAAAGATTGATATAGGGAATAGTGTGGACAAGACTCAACTGTAGTGTCGAGGAATCGCTCAGTGACAAAGACAAAACAAGGTGGAAGGTCAAGAAAGTATAAGAAATGATCCCTTTGAGAACGTTGATGACCGTGGTGATTGCAAGATGGCGAGCACCAAAAGAGGGCAGAAATTCTTCCAACAGTATGGGAAATCCTTTCAGAGGGAATCACATCTAGATGAAGCGCAGATTGAGACCGTTGAACATTTCGGTGCTACTCATGATGCTTTAGAACTCGAAACTTGGGATGACGAAAAGGTCAGTGGAAAAGTTTGGTGGAACACAAAAGCGTTTTGGAAGTATAGTGCAAGCTTCAGCCCACTCAAAACAAAAGTGGAATAAGTGGCTAAGGGGAGTGGAGGAGTATGTAGTGTGAAGCCAGACAAAGACAGAATGGGTATTTGCAGCAGCAGTCGCAAAAGTAACGGCAGTTGGAGTAAGGGGGGGAGGGGGGTAACGGTTGAAGAATGGCGTGAAGTAATATATAGGAGGAAGTGTTGTGCGATGAATTGGTCAGCATAGTACGAGTTAGTGCGCGCAAATTTATGAGCTGCTAGATGCGACGGAGAGGAAGGGAGCGAGTTTTGTTCGGACTTTAGAGTGGGATGTTTCCGAGCGAATTGGAATAACACTAAGTAAACTTTAATGTTTTGTAGTTGGCAGCATGGTCTCACATCTTATCAAACTACCAGTAATGAATAGGCGTCAGTAGGAACGAAGGCATCCGATCAAATAAAGCATGACGACGAAACCAACCTTACGATGACATAAGCATTTTAGCTTCTTAACTTTATTGTCGCGAGAAGAACCAATACACAGACGCCGGTCAGTCGATTCACCTGAACTATGCCACAAATGACTATCTTAACGCAGATGCTTTGTGTGTTGCGTAGCTATAACAAAGTTTTTAAATTACGTCTGGGCATAGTATTCCTTAGTAACTTACCATAATTTACATGAAAGATTTTATATATATATATATATATATATATATATATATATATTTGTCATCTTTGTAATCTGTTTGTCCCACCCGACTCTTGCACCACCGGTCCTGCAAGGCCTATATTTTGTTTGTTGTGTGGTCTCGTGACTTCCCAGCCAGCGCTAATAGGCTCAAAAGAGCCTGTCGCTTATCGGTCTTTCGTTTGCTGTTGGTACTATCCTTCATCTTCTACATAAGCACGTGATTACCGCGTATCAACGATTTTTTCAAGTAATTGTCCCTTTTTTGATGGGAAGTTTGTTTTTAGTGCATTTGGCAGGTCCTGTGTAATGCAAGATTATTATATTCCTTAGAATCGCTAGGCTCAAACATGGGGAACGATTTGCATCCTATTCTGAAAAAATATTGTAAATTATATAAACACCACTTTGGGATGGCAGATAAGTGTTTGGTGTCTCAGTCGATGCGTTGCCAACTTCCGCATACTGTTACTGCCAATGTTGGGGGAATGACGCTGCTCATCGAAACTTCTTTGTCTCTTTTTTGATTTCGCACAACAAAACGAACTGCTTGGTCTCGATACGGTCTTTGCTTTCTTCTGGAGAGTGTCGGCGGATGAACACATCTCAAAAGTTAATATGCCATCCTCCCTATTACCTCTGTAGATGGAACCGAGTTATGTGAAGTGCATTTGGCTGGCGTTCGCAACAGCTTGAACCGTTGGTACATATATTTCTTGAGCGAATCGCATTCTCACACGTTCTAAATGCCTTAAATTCTTGCTGCATTTTTTGTTATTGACCAGTTTAAACGCGCTTATAGAATTTTCGGAAATCGCTTGAATCGGCGCGTCCCACTCTTCGACTTCTTATTCAACGCAAAGGCGAATCTTGGGAAGAAAAATACGGCTATGGTACTGATACGGTCGATCGTCGTCGTAAAGGACTTTCAATGCTGATTTTGCCATCGGTTACAAGACCACCGAAACGAACCTACAACATCTCGAATCCGGAAGATTTTCGACAGGTGTTCTATCTGCTCATTTCGTTGTCCACTTTCAGTATCTTCAAAAGTTAGCTAGATTGGAGTACTTGTGTTTGGTTGAGTGAGAACAAATAATGGGCGTTGGTTAAGCGAGTTCGCGGTTGTGGTTCTCCGCACTTAGGTTGTGTCCATAAAGTTCTGCATATATGATCACAAAAGGTAGCTGTGATCGCACTGAGCATGCAACCATGGGTCGTGCTCGAGTTCCTGCTGTAGATGTTTTTGTCATGTCTTGACCAAACAGTACTTCTTGAATAGACTTGTTGTGTAGAGGGATTTTAAGAGAGCTGCCACATCTGTTTGGATGAAGTCACGTGGAGAGTCGTATAGGGTGCAACAGTTAGGATGTGTTTTCAGTGATATGATTAGGTGTAATGTGTGTATTGCAGGTTTCAGCGATAATTGACGTGGATATTGTGCCCGAAGCACACCGACGGGTACGACTGTGCAAACATGGGAGTGATCGCCCGCTCGGCTTCTACATCAGAGACGGTTAGCCTTGTTGAGAAAGCTGCCTGAGTCGTGTTTGTAGTGGAAAAAGAAAAACAACACTAACTATGAAAGGATTTAACTAGTTCCAAGGAATGACTCATTAATATTCATGTTTGGTGGCCCACCTTCAGGTCCTCAAGTCTTGAGCTTACGGAAACTTTTTTGCGCTGGACGATCTTTCCGCAGAATTATTTTAACCACTGTTGAAGCAGCAACATTTGTTTGGTATTCGCAGTACAGTGTTGTCGAACAGCGACTTCGTTTTTCTTATGATTATTTTCTAATGGTTTAGTGAGTGTTTGATCTTTAATTGAAATAAGTTGCTTGCTGGAGAAGCTATTGAATTCGCTATGAATAACTCCTGAGGTTTCTTTATGTGAAATCATTTTCGCAGTGATTTTATTTACTGCAGCAGCATTGATTTTGCAGAAGATCCTTGGCCATCACTTAGCCTTCAATGTGGAAAGGAAATGAAAGCGTTTCAAATTTGCCCTTTAGCATTGTATTCCTCTGCATCATGATCCAGCGTCGCTTCAGTCGTCGGGCATAGGTATAATTTAACGCGATGCTTGATAACGATGGTGTACATTGCGTAGGTCTCTTCATTCATTATGAGTTACGAGTGTCTTTTAGTGGGAGGGCGTTCGTAAGAAATTTGAAGTGTTGATTATGTTTCAAGGGACGTCGGTGCGTGTAACACAACAGGGAGTGGTGAAGGTGCAAGGCATCTTCATAAGCCGACTCGTTGAAGGTGGATTGGCCGAATCGACCGGTCTGCTGGCTGTCAACGATGAGGTGCTAGAAGTAAACGGCATTGAGGCATGTTTCGTTGTGTCAGTTTATTTAGTATTGACCTGAACGTGAGTTTGTACTGTTGTGCACGCTAAGTTTAGTTCTGTAAGGTTGCTGTAAAAGAAGTGGTGTGTGCCGAGTCGGGAGAAAGAAGTAACAAAGGACACGATCAAAGAGCTTCCTCGTTACTTCTCTCCCTTTAAGTGCCCCTCGTTACTCATTTCTCGTCAGATGAGGTGGAGAATATTTCTAGAGATTCTGATGACGAAGCTTTTTCTTGCTGGACACTCATCAGCTGGGCACTGACCTCACTTCAGCACGATATTTTTTTTTCGAATCTTTATCGTTTTTACACTTTCGCCTCTATCGGGCGTCTGGGAATGCTGCCCACTCTCATAATGTTGGATAAGTAGTATTATGTTAGATGAATTTCATTGCAGGTTCAAGGAAAAAGTCTGGATCAGGTGACTGATATGATGGTGGCGAATGCGCACAATCTAATAATCACTGTAAAGCCGGCCAATCAGCGGAACACTCTCCAACGTGGTTCGCACGCGCGTGCCTCCGATTGGAGTGCGAATTCTGAGGACGCAACAACGACAAGGGGTTCACGCGAGACCATTCCGCGAGTGGCACGTAATGGACACGGTTCCGATGGGAGTAATCAGGATTCGGACGAAGATATTGTCGTCGATCACACACAATACAATGCTGCCTGTGGTGGTAACGCACCGTATCAGCACAGGTACCAGAGAAATAGATAGAGGGGCCCTTTTGCTGTTCGCTTTCCTTGCGGTCACCTATTCTTAATCTGTTGGCTGCCGCCTAAAAAAATAACTTCGATATTGGGAATCCTCGATTGGTTCAGCGGACTGATGGTGCTTGTTTTGCTGATTTTTGTTTGAGGGATACTAGGACGGGTTTTTCTTTCAGCCAGCATAATTAATTTTCAATTAAATTGCGAGCGAATGTAATATGATACTATTACTCGAAGTTCGCACCGGGATGGTAAGCAAAATGAAGTGATGAGTGAGCATAATCCATAACTATAGCAGCTAGGCTGCGTGGAAGAAGTGATTTTTCGAGTGTTAGAGGCCGTATACTTTTTGCACGAATAAATCCATGCGTTTTTCAATTCTGTGATGTATGAAATGTTTACTAGGACCAAATATATGATTGTTGTGTACGGATTCGTAAGTTATAAGAAATTTGAATTTAGAGTTGACGCGTTTTGCACAGTTTGCAATGTGCAGTTTGCAGTGTAGAGTTCACTGCAGTTACCAACTTTGTCTCTCGTCGTTGTTGATTAAGCCGCAATATGTTCACTTAAATTTGTGTCCGGTCAGGATGATAGCTGAAATTTGTTCATGATTTCGTTTGTAGCGCCAAATTGTTTTACATGTTGTTTTCACTTATCCGCATCCCCTTTTAAAGGGGCCACTTGGAAGCGTTATTCATCACTTCTCAGAACTTTTAAATTTACATCGCTAACTTGGGAGTTTTCAAGAGGAAACCAAAAAAAAAAGTTTTTTTTTATGTCGAACGGATGCTTATCGTTTCAAGAACTTCTATAGAAAGCTTTTCGGATGTCCTGGATAGAAATGATAACCGTAAGTAAAATCGATTCATATCACCAGAAGAATCTTATATTTTCCACCGTTTCATTACGGTCTTTATGCCTCCCTTTTAATGAAATAACTGCTAGTTGTTTTCTAAATATGGAATTGCAGTTGAGTGATGTTCGAATCGTTCCTATTTTCTACGTTATATCTTATGCACATATCTATGGGTTCTTTAATATTCATTCATACCTATTGCACATATTTTTTTCCCATTCTTAGGTGCTATTAGAATTCATTTATTTTAGCCTATGTTTTCTTGCTGCTAGTTTTGAGGCAAAAGAACGTATTAGAAGTGCTTTTGAGGTTATTTTTGAATACTGCGACAAAGGCGCCACCCGTAAAAATACACTTTGGCAATTTCAGCGGTCTCTTGACGTACCGGCAGCAGATGCTGCGTGGTTATGTTGTCAACGCTTCGATGTTTTATTTTCAAAGCACAACCGTCTTTTGTATGTTAAGCACTAGTAAAGTACCAAAAGTTCTTCAAACTGTTAATCGACACTTACTGTCACATAGCTGTAGTGTTTTGTAGACGGCACATTTCTCGGCATCCTAGTTGTTTATATCGCTTATTGCAACAGAGGCAGATATTTTGGCAACAGATTCAATAAACCTCGAGCACGTCTGCATTTATGTGAGAAGTGACGTTATCTAAAAGTATATAAGTCGATGCATTCGCTGGATTATGTTACTAGCAGTTTCAGCAATCAAACAGAGCTGTCCTCGGCGTGTGATGAGGTGTGATTTCGAATCAGTATAACCTAAGCCGATCATTTTTTAAGTCATAAGTCGTTGAAGACTTGGTTGGGGAGGGTGGAGGAGAGGTTTTAAACAAACTTTGCTTGTGTTTGGTTAAACAGGTTGCAGGGATGAAGCATAAGCTGTAACATCTCTTGTGCACGTTGCAGTAAGTTGCAGAATGAGAGCACGCTGAACTATGGCCTGAAAAGTTGATCGATGCAGCGTAAGTTTAAATTGGGAGAAACTTAGAGTAATATGAAGCGATGCGAGGCCATGCTCTGAGAGCTCTGTGAAAATGCTGTAACCTATCAGAGTTTCTGCAAGAAAAATGAGGAATTATGGGTTTTATACATCAAGTTCATCGCCTTCAATAATCCTACGCCGTGCCTCGGAAATAAACCTATAAGATTTGTTGCTTAAATGGTGCTTTTTGATTTTGTGTATAAGTTATAATATTATCCTGATATTGCCTATTAGTTTTTGCCGAAGATTGGTTTCCTTAGTTTACTTTATTTATTTATTCGTTTGTTTATTTATTTATTCATTTGTTTTTCTTTATTTCCATTTATTTTTATTTTTATCTTCACTTTCATTTTTTTGGTTTGCAAAGCGTAGATGATTATCACTGAAATAATGCGTCATTGACAACATTATATATTAATTTTTATTTAATTCTCAATGATATGTTCAGCTACGAGCAGATAACTGCAACAGTTCCATATCTGCCATGTCTTCACATTCGACTTGTTAGCAGTTAAGTGTTTTTATTTATTTGTTTATTCATTTTTGCAATTGCATAAGAAAATGAGCGATTATAAGGAAAGAAGAGGGAAAGGTTGATATCAAATAGAAGAGGTGATCTTGTTTTACGATCAAAGTGCATAGGTTTGGGAAAGAAGAGTGAAATGAGGCGCATTGCTGTACTTCTTAAAACATTTTTTAACAGGTAGTGGGAAGTCTATTACTCGTAAATACATTTTAGCCGATACAAACTGGATAGCTTTTAAGAGATTGCTTCGAAATGACTGATCGTTGGTGAGGTCTCCTTGGAAAGCCGATCAGCATCGAGCAATGCTTATTACATTCTGTGGAAAGATGGAAATTGTATGTTGCTGCTTTTGTGTGGTACCGCCAAATCAGGTATGAGTACCTGTTGCACCCGGTAATGGCTACAACGTTGTGTTGATTTTAACGAAAAGCTTGCTTAGCTTCTATAATATTACCTCCAAAACCCCAAGCAGCTATGCCTAGCCCTACATCCTTTCTTTTGCTCTACATCTTTTAACTTAGCATCGGAGGCGATAGACTTTTCGAATTTTAGAGTTCTGAGAGGCAAGAAATTTAGCGCGGAAAGTACCCGATCAATCTTGATATCGATTGCTTGATTACGAAGTGCGCCCTTTCTATTAGAAATTTAAGGTTTTAGCAATTTTCCTGTAACCACAAAAACGAGAGAAAGAGGTACGGGTGCCATCAGCAGTTGTCAGCTCTCTATGTGTCATTGGTTATTTGGTTTTTCTAAGCAATGCAATAAATGGCAGTTGAATGCTTTCATGTTTTGGGCAGTTGCGTGTTGTGATTTTCACTTGGTGGTATTTTGTTGGGGATATTACATTGCGTCGTGAATTGTATCACAAATGCAGAAATGTGATGAGCGTTTGTTGAATTCTCTTCATGTCTACAGATGAGTGGATGCATTCACAAACTTTGCAATTAAAATTTATTCACATGGGAGTGCGCATTGTTGTTTCAACAGTGTTTTGAATAGCTGTCGTCGACAAATTTTGTCAATCTCTTCCGTTTTCAGTGACTCTGGTCGAGTATTGTACCTACAATTTCGGTTTGAAAGAACAAATGAAACATTCAAGCAATCGTGTCTCTATAGTGGAGCATCGCTTCGAGGAAATAATTACACGTTTAGGTTCAGCACAAGTTTAGTCAAACAAGATTTAATTTGGCGGAAAATTTCCGTTTGCGATTGCCATATAGCTGTATGGATGATTATTAGCTTAGAAGACGTATGATCCTTCATCCCTTTTCTTTTGGCAAGGCGTTCTTAAAAACCCAATAAAACGACCCTGCTTTATTAGGATTCGAGTGGCGCATATTCGGCATCGCTGGAGTGGGCGAGTTTTTGGTTTGCTATGGAACGTGATTTATGCTGACGCAGCAGCTGATGTAAAGCATCACTGTTGTAGTGGAGGAGGGCGTGGACTGCGTCGGCATAATGTCGTAATAGCACCGCTGGTTGTCATGCAGCGCTTTTTCGCAACTCCATCGAAAATATCTAGGAACGGCCACCACTTCGTCTCCCGAAACTTGGAAGGTGTTCGTTCACGACCTCAATAATGGGGATAATTTTGGGGCAGGGGAGGGGAATAGAATGTTCTAGGTTGATTTGAAGAAGAAAAAATTCTATTGGGGTTAATTAAACAGAGTGGCTTCGGGTTGTTCCCGGTTATTTTGGTGGCACTTTGTTTAGAAGGATTGTGCTCGGTCGAATTATTACGAGTCAGATTTCTTTGACAACAAAAGAGAACGCGAAAAAGGTTTTGTGCTACTTCTTTTTCTCACAAAATGAGGATCCGATATGATAGTGCTAAGAAGTGGCGTCGTGTTAAAGCTCAAATGGCGTTGAAAAAGATGAAGCTGGATGCAATGTTCGCACCTTCGTCCATTCTCACCTCATATGATGAACGAAACGGGGTGGCGCATTTAGACAGTTCATTGCACTACATTGCTGAGTTGCCACTTAAGTAACAATTATTAAAATCCGCTTCTTTTTTTCCAATTTCTGGTTAAAACTTTGTAGGTACAGCAGTTTTCTTTTTTTTTTTTTTGATGTGAAGGTCCGTCACAATTCTAAGAACCGATATTTCCCAGACTTTAATTCTGGATTTAACTCAAATCTATTTTCTCACGGTTTCTGTTTCTTTTTTTTTTTCAACGGAACAACCGATAATTAAGGCAGGCCAGTGGTCAACACTTGACAAAGCAGCTGGTATTTTACACCTACCGAAGCTGGCAGTGATTTATAAATCCCGTAAATCTGAATTCCAATAAAACAACGATTCCAGTAATAGCTTGCATAAATTCAAGAACCATTCTAATTGCCCTTTAAAACGAGTGCAGAAGAAGCTAGGGTGGTGTGCACTTTTGCGAGTTATGGAACTGATAATCCAGCCTCATGATTGATTTTTGGAAAATGCTAGGAGCGCATATCGAAGGTATGTCGGTTCTTTTGAGCCTCGTGCCAAAAAATTAACCGCACGACTGCAATTATTGTGGCTAACGGTACTGCAGGAGTAGCTGGATTAGCGAGTGGGATATAGTTGCTCTGCTTCACATGTAATTAGGCTAGTTCGCACATTCCTATTCCAGACTCATGAATCCTCCTTGTTTCATAGCATGGCGGATCCATGAAAATCATTTACACTAAAAAATGACTACAGCAAGGAATCTGCGAGTTTGCGATGGGCAAATGACGAAAAATGTGGCCGCCGCAAGCCAGCCGTTCGTCGATACAACTGAAGTTTTATACGGATGAAGTGGTATCTATGAGTTCACTAGATAGCGAGCCTCGAAGTCTGAGGTGAAACTCGTCCTCAAACAGGATCGCACAGATTAACTGCGTTTATCTGTAGCTGTACTATGAAAAAGAGCTCTGTTGCACTAATCAGTCTCACCATGTTTGCAGCAATGTTAGCCACGATATCCACGATGATCTGCTAGGTTTCTCGCTTAAGACCCAAGCAAATAAATATGTTTACAGAAAGCAGTTTTAGCTTCTTTCTTCTTTTTTTTCTTCATTAGTTCGACTCGGTCTGTGATTACGTGAAACGATTACGACCTTTCAGTTACCTAGAGTTTCAATTGTTTCGCTTTCAATTACATACAAGTACAGGCTACCTTAGCTTCGCTGAAAACCGAAGGTGCCACAAACACTAATGGTTATGCCATAAACTATTTGAAAATCTAAGGAAATTGCACTGTACCATTAGGTTGGCTGATCGAAGAATATTAGTGGACTGATCTAGTGTGAGCTTTCCTTGAAGCAAAGTTCAAGTAGCAAGTAATTACGTCTGCTAAATGTGTTGGCAGGTACGACAGTCACAGATCGCCAAATATACCATAAAGGACGGTAGTGGGGTATAACTTGAGAGGAACAGCGAATCGGGATGCAAGGTTAGTTAATAAAACGGAGTGGGATGCAGGGCGAGATTAATTTCGTTTACGAGATAAAAGCAGCTAAGGTGACTAGGCACGAAGCAGGCCAGCTCCTGGCCGTAGATTAGCACGCGAATAAAGGCAGGATTGGACTTGGGACACTCATATCCCCTTGCCCAACTCCACCTTCCATACGGCTGACCATTTTTTTCGCATAGTTTCTTTTTTTTAATCCTACTTTCTTTCAGACTTGCTCCATTTTTACTGCAGGTGCATCGGCTGTCCGTTTTAGCTGGCGCAGCTAAGGCGACTAGGGGCTTTTTGCTACCCGGCGGCGCCGTATGTCGCCAGCATGAATATACTCGCGAGTCCCGACAGTGGGCACTCCTGGGGAAGATTTTCACGCAGGTTGACAGCTCTCGAGTGTTACTTTTGAAAATCGTCAGTTGCCCTCGGAAGGCTTTCGTGAGTCTCGGATTTTGCTTCTTGTTTCTAAACTTCTAACCCGGAGCTTTTAGAGTGCAGAAGAGTTGAATGCGGTCTGCATTTTGTTATGGAATTGTTAGACGGTTTTCGAATGTTTCATTCAACACTGCTTTGAGTTTGTTCTTTATCTCGCAGTCTACGCGTCTGTCGCCTTCAACCGGAATGGAGAACTCACTCGTGCAACACTCTTGAATGGCTTTCAATCCGGAGTTGCTTCGGAACTATAGAGCTCCGAAACAGACCAGAGGTGAAAGAAGAGCTCGTGCAAAAATGGCACTTCACAAAAAAAATTCGTGGAAAAATCCTTGAACGAGGTTAGAGTTCTCCTTGTATTTTCGTTGTTTTCTCAAATGGAAATAAGTTTACAATGCAGAACATTGTAAGTGATTTTGGAGGACTCATCAATAATTATGTGCTAACTGAAGAGGCTCTCACCTCGCACCTTCCTAGTGAAACATCCTCTGCAACGGAGTCCGCACCTGTCACTTCTTAGAGGTAATGCCCACTTCTTTGCCCACGGTAGCATCAAATGAGAAGCCTCCGAATATTCAACGCACAAAGAGGCGTTGTGGATGTGCTAAAACATTTTTTGAGTGTGTTCCATTCGACTTATTTGAATGTCACTCTCGACACGACGAGCTGGAATATGTCAATTTTCCGCGTGCAGTAACAGAATATCACAAGCTGTAGGTGAAGACCGAAATTGGATAGGAAAAACCTCTTTGCTAGTTAAAATCATTCCTTGTCGTTTGTCTATTTTTACTGTTTCTTATATCCTATCTAAAAACTTTATTCCTCCTCGGTGTTCGTTTCGTTCACCGGTGAAGCGGAAATCAGTAACTTTACAGTTTTTACGAAAACCCTTTATGCAGTTTATTTTAAATCTCGAAATGAGATACGCATGTTTTGCTACAACAACCTTAAATAAATGTATTTGTAGAGCGTTGGTCACGTCAATTCATGGATATACCGAGAGGTACACGATTAGGCTTTCTGATGGCAAAAGGTTTGAATGTTGGTGGGATAATACAACCGAACAAGTGGTGATTGCAGTTGCGACTCTATGTTAATATATGGTGCGTTTATTTGGCCGTACCGTTTCCTCTTGAATCCATTATATCGCACTCGTCCGTTGGCATCAGACGTACTTCGCGAATACATTCGTTGGCGACGCTATCCGTCGTGGACGTCCTATTTCGTGAAATACCGGTGACGTTTTTCTCTTGTTTATGCAGTGAATTTGTTATATGCATGGATCGCTTCCCTTGTTATATAGCTATTTGTTCATGAAATAGATTATGAGGTCTTTATTTATGCAGCTTCAGTTGAATGTTCTTTACAGGTATTTTGAACTGATCTAAAGTTGTCTGAATTAACGAAATCTTTTAGGTTCGTGACTGACCAGCTGATCGTTTATTCCGTCAAGTCTGAATAGGTGAATGGTGTTTTTATGTTCGATTTCTATTCCCATAAATTTTCTCGTACGGTTGTGGAAATCACCCTCTTCCTGTCTTTATATGCAACGAAAATAATCTTTTTCTCCCTCGGTCCGTGCTGTAAAGGTAACCTCTTGCTTTGCAAAATACGTAGCTTGCGCGCTCTGGTCATGTGCGTTCGTTACCGTTGTTTACTTATGTGCCTTAGATGTTGTCAACGTTGCGGTAATTGCACGACAATTACTTTGATTGTCTCTTTTGTTGTTTTTACAGCCGAGCACGTTTCCAATTTTTATTTTTCACCTGATTAGTTTTTGCCGTTTCTTTTTGTTCGAAAAACTTTCTGTTCATTTATTGTATCATTTCTAAACTGTTGAGTTTTATCTGCTAATGCGAATATTTGTGCTATATTTCAATCTATATCCAAAAACTGCGAAGTGGCGTTGGGATCCGAAAAACTAGAGTGTTCCTCACCTGCGACCACCGATCTCGAAGTGCTAGACGCTTTTAGAGCATCGGAGCTCTACGCGTCCCAGACATGTCAAGAAAGGCCTGAAATTCGAGATGACCCAGGGCACTTCGAGGTGGGGTTCCTCTTCCCCGCTCCCCTCCAATCTTGTTACGAATACACTTTACAAAGGCTTGCCGTACTGCGAACATTCTCACTACCTGTATCTGTCATAATATTTCTTCGCGAACTATGCAGAATTCAAAGGGAACAAAAGGTGGGTACCACATTGTGCAAGTAAGTTAAACCGATGGCCATTATTGTGTGTGCAGCTTAACGCATTAATTGATGTTATTGTGATTACAGAACATAATACGCCTTGCTGTGGTCACTCTGTTCATGAGTGACCATAGCAAGAATTGTTCGAAACCTTTTTAGTATCTAAGGGTCACTGACCATAGCGTTTGAATCTCCTTTTATGCTGCCACATTGAATCTCCTATGCTGCTCTTTTTTTAATGGGAACAAAGTTCTATTCAATCACTCGCATCGATCATTTCTTCTTGTTTCCCAAAGTTGACCGCATGCTTTTTAGGCGTCTTTGTTTTGACTAGCAAGATCACTTAGTTAATTTCAAAACCAAATGTGAGTATCAAAAATTACTTCGAATACCTTCAATGCCTTGGTATTCGAGGTGTTCGAAGTAATTTTTGATACCTGCATTTGGTTTTGACAAAAAGGTTACTTGCATCTTACACCAGCCATTTTTAATTCACCTTTCATTTTACCTGTGCATCTGTGATGACCATGGATCAGCGGCTTTTTCGGCAGCGTTACTCTCCGCGAAATCTGACCGCTTAGGGGACAGGCCTCGTAACCAATGATGTTGATTCAACATCATTAGCTACGAGTCTCCGCTGGCAAGGTAAACCGTGACTTTGGTCGATCTTTTGACGTTCACTTCGCCGTGAGGATCCATTGTTAACCATTATGAAAAGTTCTTTTTGCGAATAACATCATCTGTTTGTGCAACATCGCTTATTTGGTGTGCTCAAGTCCCTGCTCGGCAACGCGGCCCTCACTTAGCAAGAGTTATTTTCAGCTCATCAAATTCTCGTTTTTCGCCGTAAAAGATCACAGGAAAACTATATTTTCATGGATATTCGTGCTTTGAATCAGATCAATTGAAATATGAAAGAATTATTGTGAACTGCTTCCTGAAGAATTGCTTATTTCTTCGTTATTTTAGATGCTCGAACTTTTATTGCTTGAATTGCGAGAGTGAGTGGAGGTGCAGAATCGCGAATCATAGCAGCTCACTATTTAACATGCTTTCATGCATTCGCCTCCATCGCCTTTTTCCTGGGCGAGTTACACATCACCCATTAGTGCAATATTACGGTTTAATAGGGTCCGTCTCGTCGATAATTGATGTATATCTTCGCGGTATCTGTTCGTAGAGAACCAATAAAAAGCAACGAAGCGACAATGAGCTCTTCAAAATCTGGTGGTATTCGATGAACGGTCAATTCATGATTCCCTAGATTATGCGCGTTCGAGCTGTCACTAGTGTTGGGCACCGGGAAGTTTCATTTTGAGAGGGAAAGCCAATTTTCTTGAATAACCGAGTTTCGAGGTCCTGGATGAGCCGTATTTGCAAGTAGCGTTGGTTTTCAAGAATTTCCTTCAGGCGCCCTGAACACTGGAGTCCGAGAATTCCAAGAGAGTTCCATTTACGCTCAGGAGTCTGAAATTTGTCTTTCATTTTTTTTTCAACCTTAACTGTCATTCCTGTCACGCAGAAAAATGTAGGAAAGCTGCACTGCACGGTTGCAGATTGCATAAACAGCGTTTAGAAGGTACTGTGGAAGCGAAGCAGGCATGCCTCACCACGCTTGCAATAAAGGCAGATTTGCAATTGACTAGGAAAATGTTTTGGATGTCAAATGAGTAAAGGCAATTCAAAATTTCAGCAAGTTCTTTAATTGTAATGGTCAGAACCTTCGAAGAGGGGTGTATGTTTGCGTTGCGTTACGATAACTGCGATTAGGGAGAGGAGGTGGATGTTGTTTGCTGCGTCATGCTGTTGACAATGGGGAACAGCTTGCTGCAATAGCACTCGGTTGTTCGTTTCGCATGAGGCGACAGGCAAACAGCTTTACGCGCGCCTTTCTTCAGTTGCATTTAGCGATCGTCGATGGCGTCTCTTCTAGCGACTTTTGATCGTTGCGCGAGTTGTTTACCATAATGCGCGCTGGAGGGGGCGATATCCCATGCATTGTGCAGTTGCAACAAAGCTTGCGATTATCCTTTGTTCCTGTGGTTACCTTTCTCTTAATCCTTTGATGCTTAATCCAACGAAGCTTTTTTATCGGTTTTGTCTCGAAATCTGTAGAAAAATACTGTATAGTATTTATTATACGTTGCACTTTGCGCTGCGCGCTCAGACTGTACCATTTACAAGCGGTGGTGATGTAGATGGCCTGGTGGTGCTTATCAAGTATTAGAGGAGCTCTTCCGCTCGTCCAGAGTATATCCAGGTGCAATGTAATATAGAACTCAAATTTTAGGGGATGAAGCTACAGTCGTTTTAAACGCATTTAAATCAGTCGGTTGCAGTAATTTGTCGACTTTGAACGTCATTTATATGGCGTACGTGTATTTAGTGAAATGTATGTGTGATTTTCCGGACACATTGTTTATTGCAATGTAATCATTTCAAGTAACCTATACGGAACTGTTTTCGTCGGCGAATAATTAAGCTCTTCTGTATTGTACTATAGCAGAACATCAAAGAAAAACGTTGGCGCATTTTGTGGTGTACGGTAAACACTGAGCATTCGGACTTGTAAAGCTGCTCTCTGGACACTTACGGTTACGTGGTAGAAGGAAAGGCTGATAGAGAGGGGAAGGAGGTTCAAGTGATGGAGTGGCACGACCGAAAGGGGTCATATGGGAGACGGGAACCGAAATCGGCTACATCCACCAACGATCTTTAGGTAGTGTGTAAAGTGAAAAGGCCATGGAAGATCGAGGGAAAGAAAGGACCCTTCCCCTCCCCCTCCCCTCCCCCTCCCTCTCCAAAAAAAAAACAGTACAGGTTCACATCCATCCGCCATGCCTCACTTCGACGCTTCAGTCCCTTCTGTTGTTCGTTGAAAGTTCGGTGTCTTGGCTGCTGCTGTCCTGTAGTCGGTCGGATATAAAAAGTATACCTCTTCACTAGCAACTTAATATCTATACGTGGCCTTGAAATTGATAGGTAAGTACGGAAGGTAACATGAGAGGTGATTATAATAAGAGAAGAAAGGTTAAAAACCATAGAAGCAGCTGAAAGAAGAGTATGTGAGTGACATCAAAAAGCTACCAAGTTCTCCAAGCGCAGTTTCATTTTGGAACTGCCGAAGCGACAAATAGGCATACAGATGCGGCGTTGCAGTAATGCGCGTTGCTGATGCAGATTTGCAAAGGAGCATAACGGGAGCTAGACACAGTGTTGGCGGTAGTCAAATCATAGAGGTCAGCTGCTTTTAATTCTGAAAGTTCAACACTGCCAGACTTGGTTGCCGCGGGATTCTGAACATGGGGATACTAAAAATGCCATTTTGCATGGAAAATTATGTCTCGTTGGCTGCCTTCCCTCACACCTAAATGTGAGAGTAGACAGATTTTTGAAATGATTAGAGGTAAGAGAAAAAATGAAGGTTTAACGAAGTATCGATCATTTTTAATAAACTTTATAAGTTCACATCTGTATAAGTTAATATGCCGTGGTTGTTTCATTGGGATTATGCTCGACTTTTGGGACATTCGGAATTCGTTTAGGCAGTGGAAGTATTTTCTAAATTTTTTGTCAATGTTGAAGTTTCTTCGATAAGAATATTCGGATCCGATTCTTACACGTTTCATCAGTATCAATCGTTGGCGTCCCTCGCACTGATCATTAAAGCTCGAAAAGATCGCAAGAAGTGAAGGCGCGCTCGCCGCCCTTTTCCGTTCATCGCAAACACTGCACGCGTTTTGCTTAATGAGCTTGTTGTTGCGTTCTCTAACAACAACCGCTTTAGATTATTCATATTGCACGTGGATAAACTGTATTCGTTTATTGACCAGCATCAGATTTACCGTTTTTAAGAGTTGGCATGCAGGTGGATGACAGGCAAGCCCTGGAAAAAGGTAAATGCTCAGAGATTAGAGACGAGATTATCGGACGCTCGAAATTGTAGGCATTTTAGTTGCTGGTTTCGTCACTAAAGAATATTCTTAGCATTATTAAATTCCTGCTTGTAATATTTTAATGAAAAACTTTCTTCCACGATGTGGAGAAAAAAATGTGAGTTGCTACTTTTGACCTGGCACGGGAGATTTCCCGAGAAGGAGGCATGCTGTTTTCTGGTTCATATCGTTCTGTCAATATGCATTCTTTGTATATGACGTGCCTTTCTCGCCCACCCACTCTCCCCTCCCCCCCGCCCACCCCCCTCACCTTGACTTCTTCCGCTCATTCGGCTACTCTCTTCGTTTCTTCACCGTAAGCAGATCGAGTGTTCCATCTATTATGTTTTATCTAGGGACGTTCAAGACGACGATTTCGGTGAAAAGCATTTCAATTTCGACGTCGACGGTCACAATTATCACATTTTGAGGTTAATATTAGGATCACTTTCGTCGTTCTCTTCTTTTTCCTTCATTGTTTTAGGAACATTTTTGCTCATGTGCACTTTTGTTGTTGCTTATAGAGTGTCCATTCCTCGCTAAACTCCGAGCACCTTTTTTGCCATTTCCGATTACTGTGCAATCATTTTTTAAAGTTTTACTGCCATTGTAACGACTGTTTCCGTTATCGCGGCTATCGTTTATCCAATTATCACGAACAGCAGCTAGGTAGTGGTGGGGCTAGAAAGATACATTGTACTTTTGTATAGATGTAAAGTTTGTATGCATCAGCCTTACTCTTCGCCATTGAGCCACGGATGGGACTTACCCCTCACGAGTTGTTTTTTTTTTTTGGATTTTAATCTCTATTATGAGCGTGCTTCATTGTACGCGAAGCGCATGTGTGCAAAAAAAGACGAATGGGAAGCAGTTCGGAAAATTGCCCTCCTCTTCCTCCTCCCTTCTCCACGTACTCAGAGATATTGGAGGCGGTTAGAGGAGTCCGCAGAAACGTCATTACAACATAATCATGCTTGACCAAGTCTCGAATCGAGCTGGTTCTGCTTATGAACTCCCGAGAACACACCGTTGCTCGTTTAGCGATGTGCCATTTATAACGACACGACCATTTGCAAGCTTCGTCGTTGCCCTTTAAAGCCATGTGCAGGAACATGAGTGTAATTATGTTCTTCAAGAAGCACAAAGTTACCGTATTCGAGAGATTTTCTTTGCAGGATTGGTTGTTTTCCATTCATCAAATATCACTGTACGAAGCGACCTTATCAAGTTCTGTCATTCGAGAATCGCATTTACAAGGTGATCACTGTTGTCAATTTAGGTAGGTTTTACTTCTTGCCTCACTGTCAAAGTGAATATGAGTCATTGGCTAGCTACGAGGAACGCTGCTTGCGGAAGCAAATTCATATGTAGGTAGCGTCTTCAGAGGCAGCAGCGACGGTATCATGAATGTTTGCGATAATTTTCTGTAAGACTAGCGCGGTGTGCACCGATTTTAATGAGGTTCGACAGTCTACCATCGTCCAGGTAAGACCCCGCATTGGCTTTCATGAGCTCAGATGTATTGTTTGTCCCAGTAGCCTACTTGCGGTCCGTGAAACTTGAGGGCAATCTTTATTATTTTTTTATTTTTCCATTTTTTGTCACTTTGTCTCGAATGTTTACATAAAGTCTCGAAAGGTTTTTGCGCTCATCTTCTTTGAGAACTGAATATCGTCAGACCGTGGTGGATAAGGTGGTGTTGTTTTCTTTTATTTGATTTATGCAAATTGTCTGCCGATACGGGACACCAAAATTTGGCCACATATAAACATTTCAAAGGGTGTTCGACGATGGGCTGAGGATATTTCGTTAAGTTCAAGCTGACTGCGCTGGTGGAGTACTTGGGCCAGTTTTCTACCTCTTCTTGCTACTTCGGAGGCAGTCATTTTCTGTTGTGGGTATGAGTATGAGACGTTGTTTCCAGTTTAATGTAGTTACAGGGTTTCCGTGCCTTCTGTATGGTTTAGCTGCACTAGTTCTTATCAGGCACACTGATTATATAACTGAACCGAAAACGGGAAAGAAAGTGGCGATACACTTTCTCATAAAGGAACTGCACGATTGAAACGTATGTTATTTAAGTTCAATTGGTCGATTTTCTGCATCGTTTATGATTTTATTTTTTGAAACGGTTGCAAGTTTTTTAAATCCCTTCTGAAGAAGCCATATATATTGTTTAAAATGTTAATTCTATGGGCGGGAAACGTTAAATGTTTGAGGAAACGTTGAGGTATGGAGTGAGACAGATTTAGGGATGCAGAAAGTGTCGCTGGCACTCGATGCGTCGAAACGAATAGCAAAATATTGTTTGATTTATTGGAGAGGAAAAAGCGAACACTTTTTAACTAGCCCAGGACCTAAATTTTCGAACTGAACGTACAGGCTCTTTTTTTGGATTCATTGTTCCAAATTCTCTTGCGCGGTCCAACAGACCACACGCACATACACTACTTGTTCACTTTTCGATGCCTTGTTGCGCCCTTTTTCACCCCTAATTTAAGCCAAATTATATACGGAACAAGAGAAGAGGATTATGATATCCATTGATTTCAAAGCGGATTTATATTTGGAAAAACAGAGAAGAGCTAATATTCGAGGGAACTTCATTTAGAGCAACATACTCTTTTTTGCTGTTGACGTATTTATGCACCTCAGATTTATTGATAAGAAAAAGCTGATGGTGCGTGAACACCTTTGAAAGTGAGATAAGGGGAGGAGGGGGAGTTGATAAAGGGGTGTACAGTGTATACTTGAATCAGGATGAAGTCAAACAAGTTGCATCTGGCAACAGTCGCATTACGCCGCTATTGGTGGATCATACATACTTGTTGAGCACAGTTCCATCATGCGGGTACTGGTGATAGTTGCCCAGGTGCTGTGCGGTATCAGTGCCGTCGCACGTAGCACTTATGTCGCCTTGAAGGGTTTTTCTGCTTGAATTCGACCGTTCTTTCCATCGTCGCTGTTTAACACATTGTGATGGTTGGCGGAAATCTGTCTGCTGATCGCTTCGAATCCTTTTTTCCCACGAGAAAAAGTGGAGGGGGGTTTAAAGTTGATAATCCTGATAGAACGAAAGCAGATAAGCTTATTTTTTGGAACTTCGAAATAGTTCAAATAACTTTCAGGCCACTGCCATCATCTGATTTTCTTCAGCTTTATCTGGTCACTGAAATTTCACAGTAGTACTGAAGTTTCGCCCCAGAAGTAACTTTTTGAAAAGTGCTTCTTACTGCGTACAACCTCTCCCATCTTCTAGCAGAGGAGGGGAATGTAAGCCAACTCAAATGGCCGGGAAAAGAAGATAGATGGCGGAGAGGGGGTGAACTGCTTTGTACCCACGGCAAATATTTACTGGATGATGCAGGCTTATCATCACGCCCGAAACAAGATGCCCTGCCCGTCTCCTGCTCTCGATTATCGGCCAACGCCACAGTTTGTGGCAATCTTGGCTTTCTTTATTGCACCGCTCTTCTATGTCGTGGGAAGCCTCACTATTGGTCTGTTTTGGCTTGTTGCGAGCGTGATTAGAATGATGTTCGGCGTTCTGCTTTATCGCATCTATACCGACGTCTCACCTTCCGCAATTGTTGAAGAGGAAGTAACTCGAATATCCTCTATTCCTTCGAGTGGTGAAGAGGAAAGTGAAGGGGTAAACTTTTTACATGTTTATTTTCTACTAGACATGCTCTTTGTTTCATTCGGACTACACATAGGCGCATCGCCTTTCTTGCTTTCCCCTCCCATTCGTCCCTGCTTGCCTAGTTTGGAGTGATTTTTTGCGCTGATTTTTTTTCTATCCTTCGGCGGAAAAGATGAAAATAATCTAGCTAATCCACTTTAGTTTCACGTGAGCACGACGTAGCGTAATAATATGAATCCAGTTAAAACGGTCTTGTAATCAAACAAATGGTTTTCCCACCCTTCAGACTCCGCGGGGCCACACCGGAAGTGAAACTAAACACAACGCCATGTAGACAGCGTCATTCACGAAGGATTTTACCAGTAAGCGACACAATCCTCCGGATAATATGCGCACTGCACCTGACACGATTTTCCAGAGAAAGAATGATGAGGTTTCCGAAAATAAATCCAAAACTGCATGACGTAGACCACAGTACATCACCTATGAAGCTTATCTGTTAATGCTGGAGTGACACATGAAGGACTTCGATCTATCCTTCCTCTCCCAAGTTTAGGTGGAACGTTGTTTCAGAAGGTTTGGGAAGTGGTCGTCACAAGAAGTAACAAAAGAAGCAGTAAATTTGGAAGTGACTTGTCCGAAAACGCAAGGCAATTGGGAGCTCCAACATCTTTTGTGATGGGGTGATACGTTGTTCGTGTTGTCGAAGCTCCGTCCAAGTGATTTCAGCGCTACTGCTTTATTTCAGTACATAGAATGTGATCTGTAGCAGCTTGCCGGTTGGGTGGTTGCATGTTTAGGCCAAAAATACCATCGAAAGAAATCATTCCGGCCACACAGAAGTAGTACAGTGTCAAAGGCAGTTGAAAAACTTCATGCAGTGCTTTTTGATTCATTGCATGGGTTGACGGCTTAAGTTTTTTGTCTTCGCATAAACAACCTAATTTTCTGCGCAAAAGTTGAACTTTCGAGATCCGGAACAAAATTTTGGAGATCCATAGAAAGTTTCCTGAAAAGATAGTGTTTCATTAAGAAACGTCTCTTATGTTTTAATTTGCAACAGAAGTCACAAGCCACAAAAAGATTGTGACATTTACCTAATGTACCGAATCACGCATGCCACTTACAGCGAATGCGCCTTTTGGACTTTAGATGCAGCTGCAATGCCAAGCAAGTTGTATATCTGAATGTAAGTGGTACACTCAAACTGCAACTTTGCGAAAGTTGCTTTCATCCACAGCTTTCTGAGAACAACTGTGGTAAGGATACACGGTTCATCTCACTCAATCCATGCACCTCGTCTTCTTCGTGTAGCTTTATTTATTTCCAACCTGAAATTGAGATTTTATGGGCTATTGTCTGACATCGGGCGAAATTCGAAACATTGGAATCGTTGAGGATTGCTTTGAGCAGCCAGAGGCCAGCTGTAGATAGAGGAAGTGCAAGATTTTATGGTGGCTGGATAGGGTGTGTAAAATCTTTAAAGGGCCAAGTGCAGGAACTTTTCGATGGCAGTCGCATGTAAATGCAAGGGTGGATACATGGGCACATCTTGTAAAGTGGGGGCTCTTGGCGGTGGAACAGGAGCGTGCTGACTATGAAAGTTTCATGACTGGTGCAATAGACTTTAGAGTGAATTGCTTGCAAGTGAGAGTGGAGAAACGCTCGACTTGGAGGATGTCTGCAAGAACCAGAGCTTCCCGCCAGAGTTACCAACCGATCAGATGATATCAGATCGCCGATATGAGAAGGTCAGTGCAGGTTATGGATTGCTACTGTAGTAGTAGATCCTTTTTTGAGATGGATACTCAACGTGTGATGTGTCCTTCAATTGCTGTGCATATGTTCCCTCCTTAGTAATGATGACAGCCGATTGTTTTAGTTGCGTACCTTTTGAATCACTCGAAGGCGCTGAATTTTGTCAGATTTCGGTGGTGATGCAGCGGTTGTTCATAATTACTGGAATATTACGAAATAGTCAGTTAGTGAAAGTGTCGTTTGTGATCACAAAAGCAATTTGATGGCGTTGGTGTGATGTGCGTTTTGCTGAGCACAGGCGCTGGAGTGTGCGTTAGCAACTTAGCAGTTAAGCTGCGCCAACTAAACACTTATTTGAAAAGGCTTGATAATATTTGCCTTATTATAAGGAGCGTTTCGGTCGTTGTGCCCAAATTATTTGGAAATTCGTATTTTATGTACGAGCGTTAAGGTTATTCGTTATTGACAAGAACATGAGAGATTGCCAGTGAGAAAAAAATTTGCCCAATGCGTGCAGTGATCCAGAATATCATAGGAAAGTAGTTCTTCGAAGGAATGAGAATACTGTAACAAATGTGATCAAAGAATGCCAAACTTACTATAGACGATCAGCGAACTGATTTCATGATTGTGATATGCATAAGTGATCATGCTGAGATGGACATTTTCCAAAAGTAATAGTGCGACAGCAATGGTGCAGTTGTTACGATTAGACTACGTTGTCGTTCTCCGGCTACTTGACGGAGAGCAAAATGCGAACCCTAACCATGACATAACTTCCCGAAAATTGGAGTCCATAATTTTGGAAAAGCGTCAGTTTATGTCTTCTGTCACTCGGAAATCTTCGGTATGGGCAATTTCAATTTGCTTTCCTCAGTGCTAACAGAATCCGGAATGATGGGAGAGGTGGGATTTCAGGATCAGAAGGAAAGAGAGCAAGTAAAACGAGCACAGTCTTCAAGGCAATAACAACAATTACAAAGGATGAGCAGCTCGGATGAAGATCGCACCACACTGCTGTTCATTCGATGGAGTGTCCATACGTCTGGAGCGGACGTCATCCGTTGAGTTCAGCCTGTAGCAGCGGTCAAATCTTTGCAGTCGTCGGGTTCTGCTCTCCTTCAAACATTCGATCTCCTCTCAAGGCGCCTCTCGTTCTATCTTCCCGACACTTTTAATTCTCTTATTTCCGGTGGCATTTTCCACATTTTAATTGTAGATTATGTTTTTGGTTAGAATTCTTTTTGTTTCATGGCGTTCCCAGTCCACACGATTACCAGTCGCTAGAAGTGCATAATTTCGTATGGCAAGAACAGGTGCATTTGAGGGCTTGGATCGCTGCAGCCCAGGTGGGACAGTGGGCTCATCATGTGTCACTGAACATCACTCCGACAAATGCTATTGTCAAATCGTAGAAGCAAGCGTCATGTAGACGTGACCTAGTATCTTTCGCGTCATCTGCATAGCAATAAATTCATTTGCGGCCGAATGCAGTTAGCCCATAACGGAGCATTTCTCGGGTTTGGCGTGTTTAAGGGAGATCAAGAGAGACGTCATTAGGAGGGATTTTAGCGAAGAAGCGAGGTGTGCTCATCCTTTTGCCGTTCTCTAACAATGAAGGAAACAACGAGTCCATCTATTAATCTTCTTCCCTTTCTTGCAGACTGAATGAGAACTACAAGTTTTTTTTTGCAGACTCAGTCTCTGTAATTTTGCAAAGAAAGTTTTCATCCACTTTTTCCCTAAGTTCTTTGTATGCGGTATACGAAACATTTAAGAGACGTTCCTCATACTTTCCATTCTCGATGGTCATGTAGGCGTTTATGCGAGCAGCTATTGTGTTGAAATGAGAGGATAAGAGGAAGCCACTGTAGTCATAAAGAGGGACAGGGGTGGGGGGGGGGGGGGATGGAAGGTCCTTGATAGAGAAGAAAATGTCCATATAAGTTTTGGTGGCAGATCGTAACAGTTTTGATCGATAGATGGAATGGCAGGCAGCACAAAGACGTATAACCTACATATATTCTTTAAAAAATAGCTCGAAATTAAAGAGTGGGGATCCCATCTATGTGCCTGAACAGTCACCGCAATAGGTCCATTATAATCTCCGCTAAAATGAAAGTTTTCGAAGGACAGATGAGTGACATATCACTTTCAAGTGGTTGTGAGCGAATACCATTCGCGTATAATATGTCCGTTCCTTACTGTTTGTATTTCTGAGGAAACCATCTCACGTAATGATCCGTTCTACGTGACTTAGTTACGCATGGTTGATTTGTCGATGCTTGTTCACGTATTGTAGCCTAAGGGTGTTTTATCTGTGGCTGCAAATCATCATTAGTTCATATTTGTAATTGTTCCGCTGCAAAAACGTTTCTGAGGTATTTCACAAACTTTCAAATGTTGTGCATTATTTACATGATAGAGAAGACGGAAAGCTGGCGGGAGTGGAGTGAAATTGGAGGGCTTATCGCCTTGATCTGTGCGACATGTATGCTTTATATGTCAGCGATGTTTTAAATGCACTACTCTGTGCACACGATAAATTTACTGGAACGCTAGTGTTGCAGAAAATTCGTCCTTCTCTTGGAACAGTGGAAAACGTTGAAAAAATGCGTCCCAGAGTCGTTGCTTAAAACAGAATTGTTCGTGGGTAGTTAGTGGGGAGACGAGAAGATAGAAGAGAGAGTGATGAGCATTGATGAGGAGCAACTTGATCTCTTCCTAGGCTGTAGGTGAAATCGTCTGATTTCAGAAATGTTGAGTTATATTTGCAACGTGGTAGTAATATTTCAAACAGCCAATATTCAAGTCATTGCATTTCGCCCATTGAATGACGAGTTAAGTGGGCGTGGCGGGAAGATGATCCTTCTTTGAAGGCTCTTGCTTCTAGCGATGCGGGCGAGAGGGCAAGCTGCCTGTCGTTTAAGATGAGAAGCATTATTGATAATAGCGTCTTGGTGGATAGTGAATATAGCATGCTTTTCCAAAAGTGATAGATCTGCCTCGAAGAGTGAACGATTCATATCGCATTGCTGCGCAACGCTGAACGGTGACTCAGATGGGGATATAGTGAGAAGGTTGGAGGCAGCAAGAGCTGACAATAAACTATGACGACTTGTTTTGACTAACAAGCCCACTTCTCCATATGCGGCACCATATTGGCACAGTACGAGCATTCTATCAAGACGATCGGCAATGTCTGAATGGGTGACGGTTGAACAAGAGCGTTAGACATATATCGTTGCAAATATTGTTTACATTGACAACATTGAAGCTTTCGACGTGGTAGGCCGTAGCAAGCTTTTGCAAAAGATGGAGGTCCACGGCGTACCGTGACCAGTCCTGAAATGGTTATGATCGTTTCTTTCAGCAAGTCTTTTGTAGCTAAGACGGAAGGTTTTCTTTCTGGTAACGTGAATGTCTTTAACAGAGTGCCTCAGAGATGCGTTCTTGTACCTTTGCTGCTCACAATTTGCATTAATTATGGGACGGAGAAGCTGCCTAACGGGTGACAACTATTTGGAGATAATCAAAAAATTTGCTCTCATATTGATGACCCTGCAGTCGATTGACGTATTTTATAGAGTAATCTTCATGCATTCAATGAGTACGTAGCAGGAAGTTTTTTGTGGAGTTTATTTATGCTAATTTCCATCATGAATAGCTGTCGTTGTTAGATACCTCTCCCCTCGCGATCGTAACGGTGTACTGGAACGTTCGTTGCTCGAAAAATTTCCAAAAATGCGTTTGAAGTTGCTAATTGTTCATTGCAAGCATTGCAGCATAAAAGTTTGGAGCATCATCAGAAAGCTTTCGCTGTGATAGTGTCGCTGCGTTCTTTAATAGTGCTTCCAATTTAGTCCTTACATCTTCATGCTGATATCAACGTTATAAAAAGGAAATGGAAAGTCTCACTTAGTCATCTCGGTGGAGGGCGCTGAGGTTTGTGGTGATGAAAAGTTGAGCGGCGACTTCGGAGGAAAGAAGCGACGAATGGCGATTTAGCAGTGGATGAAGGGCGGTGGAGGAACGCTTTGTTCAACTTCCCTTTCTTCCAAGGGCGATACCCCACGCCTTCTGTTCTAGTGAGTATTTCGCGACAAGCGCACAGTGCTGCTTTGTAGTGGTAGCTCTATCCTCCGATATCTCCTTTTTCACCTGCGTCGGACATCCCCTGTCCACAGTTTTTTTCAACGGTCGGGATTGCCAGCACTGAATGGGCGATCTCTATAAATGGAACGAAACGTTGCTTAGATGGAAGCTACTGCTTGGGATTTCGTTAATGTGATCGTCATTATTCCCTCTTTATGAATAACCTACTTGCATTTATTGATTTCGATTTTTCAGGCAGTAGTAAAAGGCGGTTTTATGCTATCGCTTCATCCGTCACGTGTGTAAATGTTTTTCCTGTGTCTCATCGTTGGTCGTGTCAGCCGTAAGGCAGTGAAAGCAGGCGTAAAGAAGTATCCTTTCGGTCTAGGAGGTAATACAAGAGTGATCGTCAGGTACGAAGATGATGCGAGGGCTCGCTGATGACAATTTTTTCAAAGATGCACTGTGATCCACGAGCTTATATATCGTTTCACACGTAATAGTTTATTTGTTGTTTCATGTTTATTCCGTTGTTTTATAATCCAACAAAAACGAGACGTACTATTGAATATAATAGCAGCAAGCATATATAATGACATAAGAACATCAAAAATTGGTGCTAATGCATTTCAAAGGAGTCATATCTGGATATGCGAGAAGCTAAAAAAAAACTCGAAAAGCTGGGTTTATTTCATCAGCGATGGAGTTCCAAAATTTGCCATGCTATGAAATGGCTTCAGTATATGTCTCTTATAACGGTACTGATGAATGTGCACTTGGCAGCTACAGACTTTTGTTTTCCTTGCGTGGGTGCTTGGAAGCGGAATAGTAAATATATACCTGTTTTTAAGAATATCTGCTAAAGCAATTAGCTGCATATATCGGGACTGGTCGCGAAGTTGAGGATCTTTATGAAAGAAAAGAGGTGACGAAGGTTACTGATTGGCCTCCTAGCGATACCGGATAAAAGGAGATGCGGAGATCAAAGAAATGAGCAGCGAAAGACTCGCTAGGTGACCGGTAGATTAAAAGAGAAGGCGGGAAAAAAACAAAAGCGTTTCTATTTCGGAGAAAAGGACATGAAATACGTATTTCTCTTTTAAGGGAAAAGCAATAAAAAAAAATGTATTTCAGTCGTGGGGAAGGGCATATGCGATTGGCTTGTCTAAAGGCTCAAGATATCAGTTCATAATTGAACACATGCAACTGAC
This sequence comes from Toxascaris leonina, assembly GCA_022844705.1. NCBI lineage: Eukaryota > Metazoa > Nematoda > Chromadorea > Rhabditida > Ascarididae > Toxascaris > Toxascaris leonina. The sequence goes on along the minus strand of JAARMF010001311.1, from coordinate 750 downwards.
TTATATGCGTGAGCCGACCTTCTTCTGCTTTATTACTTGTTGGAGTAGGCTTTCTCTAGATAGATTTTCATTGGGATATTTAATTTTAGGTTAGCAACGCTTCTACTTTTGATATTTAGTAAACAGGAATCATGAAATTCTTTGTAGATAAGACACTTGAGGCAAAAATTATACACTAAATTTTACAAGATAATAAAAAAGGGTCTTTATTCACCGAAATTCCCAAGGCTATCTCCGATCGGCCATTGAGCCACCACGGGAAGCGCGGTGACTCAAACCTGTGATTGTGGGTAGTGTCTTTCTTTTCGCCAGCTAGATTGTCGTATCCTGTTCCTCATGTCGATCTTCCTTTTGTTTAGTGTTTTATGGCGATTCGATATTATGTCATTTGTTCGCTGCTTGCCTACTTGTTCTTTGAATTATTGTTTTCGTTGCGACTTCTTTTACGCATGAGTTCTTAAGGACGCCAATAAAACGAATACAGTTTCTCAAAATTTATCCCCTCATTGTTCGCTCTGTCCTAAAGTTGGCGTATTCAAGTCCTCAAGACCATGTTCGTAACGCAAATGCTGTGCAAAGTATTGTAAGATTTCACCGTTATTTGGTTCAATTTCATTAATTTCTCATGTTCGTTTTAGCAGGCCATATATGAAGACCTCCTTTTTTGAGAGGAAGTCGGCAATATTTTCTGAATATCTAAGGGTCAGAAAGAAAGGAAAAGGGGCTTCACAAGAAAAACCGTGCTGTCGA
>JAARMF010001310.1:31875-45945 GCA_022844705.1 Toxascaris leonina | reverse complement strand
AATGCTCATTTTCTAATAACCTATCCACCGACAACGGAAATACGCCGTCTTTCTCAAAGAGAAAATGCTTGAAATGCTCTTCCTCAAACGTCGGCAATCCATGAAATATATGCATATCACATTTGAGTTATAATGTGTTATAGGCTAATATTTCAGTTCAAAACTTTATCCATAAAGAACGTACATGCTATTCGCATAGATCATCACGATGGGAATGAAATTTGTTGCCTCGGAACCACCAACCATATCCCGATATGTTTGAAGTGCCCTGAAACAATTTTTCGAGTGCATTCTAGAAGTTGCTAGCGAATGAGAGACTTCCTTCACTCGTTTAGAAAGAACGAGAAATGAGGATTGTAAGATTGTGGATGACACTCATTTTATGTGTAGCAATCATGTATCGCATCGGCTACTTACTATCAGAGAATGGTTTCCCAAAAAGAAAAAGATTTCTAACTTGGATTACAAACAATGCCGTTCAACAAAATGTCTAGAAGATATTGCTGCGGAAGTAAGGAAGGAAAGCGCATTGCGATGAAATATATGAGAAATTGATGAGCCGCTTCGAATCTGCAATTCTCAGAAGGTCATTCAACGTGGGGAATCATCTCCTGATTCAGGGATCTTGCCCGAAGATGGAAGTAAATTTATATAGAAGTTCGAGTCTGTTTTCAAGGTCCACTGACTTAGACTTTAAAAAAAGGGAAATGAATGCATATGAGATCATCGAATGATTTAGAGTATGGCATCAAATTTTCCGCCCTAATTCAATCGTTTTCAAGGGGAAATTCTTGAATGAAAGCAAATAACTTGTTACGCACAAAGCGTGTTTTGCAAATGAAATCCGATGAAATCGTTCAAGGATGTAAATGTGACAATTTAAAGATTCGCAACAGCGGTTTCATTCTCTTGCACACCTTCTTCACATAGTGATGATGTATTTGAAGGCATTTTCGACAATCAGTTCGACGAATCAAAAACTTTTGTACTGCAGTATTCGCTTCATCAAAATCCCCACATACACAAGTTATCTCATGTACGTCTAGTGCGATGTTTGCGTCCATGTCTACGTCCAGTGCGAACCGGAAATTGAGTATGGTTCCCACAGTGACGGGGTTTCAGACTTGTGATTTGTGCAATGATTACTGTGATGATGGAGTGCCCACAGGAATAGGGTAAATCTCTTCTTCATTCCGCAGAAGACAGTTCTCTCCATCAGTTGTCCAAGAGGGCAAGAGAGCAAGAGCTAAAATTTTCTTTCCGAAAGGTTTCGTTGCACGTGACGAATGACACCCCGCTCTGAAATGATGACAGCCAACGAGGGGGCTGATCTCCCCAGTAGGTAACAAATCTAGCATCGGAACATTTTCTAGTGGAACTTTCAGCTTGCTTTCAGCTTCAGACAATAAGGTAGCCGATGACAAACTCTCATTTCTACGATCTTGCAATGNTGGAGGATCGCTGTTGCCAGTTCGGAAAATATATAATTTTCGCCCCATTTGAAGTGTTTTTCATGGCGCTGGGAAGGATATTTCTGCGTCATTCAGATAAACACATTTTTGCTGCTTGAATGGTCAAGGTTCGATATCATTACGTCAGAAATGACTTGAGGCTGCGCAATCTTCCAAAAAGCGGAGCATTTGCTGGAAAAGGCAATAGCGCAATTTTCCTGAAAATTGTAAGCAGCTGATGGTAGAAGTTGACTAAACGGCTGTGTATATGCAGTCAGTGAAAGACAAAATGACGAGTATTTTTGTGCAGTCTGCTGAAATCGACTATAAAGGTCCAGTACGATCCTGAAGCTGAGCACTATGGAAAGGTGAAGAGCTAATGGAGTGGTGTTTATCCGTGGATTGCGGGACGCGATTTTCCAAAATTCATATGAGAAAGAACTGACTCATCCACGTTGAACTGGTTGCCATATTGATAGTCCTCCGCAGTTTTCTTCAATTCATTTATACGTCGGTCGATCTCTTCAGGTGACTTTACGGCTGTCGATCTCTTCGTGGCGTTGTAAGCCACACCATTGATGAACATTTTCGTCTTTCCATTCGGGCTGAGGGCAAGCTGGTCTCGTGCAGTAGCTATCGTGACGTCGCGCTGCTGCAAAAGTAGAAACTAATTGAGTCAGCGTCGTCTAGAAGAAGTTTCAGTGAATCGTCACGAGCTGAAAAGATATCAGCAAGAAACAAGTAAAATTAGACATACGGAGAGGGGCAAAAAAACTAGTGGCAAATATAGAGATAGAAGTAAGGGCAGAAACATTGAGGCTTCATCGTAGGGGAACAACCAATACGACAAACACGTTGATAGCCATGATCGATTCTCAGCTAATGTCGCAGCTGCACTGCAACTGAGCTGAACCACAATTCAGGAGCATATTTCTAAGCTGCGCACCTCCATCGCTATATAACCAGTCATTGGTGAGACGTTGGAAGCATGTACCTTCTATGCATGGAACCGCTTAGCGTGGAAAACTCTCCCCATATGCGTGGCAAACTCTTCCCAGGAAAGTTGTCCACATTGAGTTCGCGTACGCAATGATGGAGAAGTGGTTGGGAGCTCATGCGGAAATCAGCGTGCGGAAATAAACAGAATAGCGGACACTTGCACCATCAAATGTTTTCGGTGCATATGTTTATACTATGAGGCATTCGTCTTTGAAAATTGGGCGTGCATATTCCAACTGTGCATGCTCACTTGAAAAAGATATCCAATTCAAGAGCTAACGTGCGCGTGCAGCTGCAACTATGCGATTTTTGGCGTGTGCATGGATATGCGCACTAGGATCGTCACATGCTCATCAACGTTGTTCATTGCGCCCATATGTCCTTCTAGATTAGTATTGTTCGAAGAGATTCACGCCATCAATCTGATCGACACTTCATGGCACAGCATATTGTTTGTCACTCAAACCTAACGTCAAATCTCTCGCTGTTCACTACGCCACTTATCTTGGTGCATTTTACGGTAGAGTAGATCGTTTTCAGTGGAACTATGAATTCTGAGGACAAGGAATGTTGGACCACNGAATATTGGATGATCAAATTGATCGCAGTACAAAGTGTGTGAGTCTATCACTGGCACGTTTTATGTACGAGTACGAGCTTCGCATGCGTGTCAATTCGTATGTTTTTGAAAACAACGCGCAAGCACTTACGGCGCTATGCTACAAAAGGAGTATGACTGCAGTTAAATTTAAGCAGGCAAAGACAACGAGCATAGACTTTGGTCTAGCCCAACCTTCAGCACATGAAGTTTTTGAATTGCTGAATGCAGTTGTCCTAGCTTGAGCACTTGAAATGGAAGGAATTATCTCACGATCGCGCATAAGACGGCGCTCCAGTTCATCAGTTATTCTACCCAATGATGAAAAGAGTGCATCGAGCTTGATTCGGTGCTGTCTGCGGGTATGTAGCAATTAATGATTGATGTTCTGAAGTGCGTACCCAAGTTCCAATCGTCGTGACGCCAGTTTCCGTGATGTCGACGATCACTGATGCGTATACCGCATTGGCCGAGACGTTGCATTTTGGCAGATAGGCTTCTGTTGTCGATGTTGCGTCGGTTTTTGTTGTTTCGACCGTCGATGACATGGTATTCATTGATGAGCTTGAATTCAGTGTTGTAGCTACTGCTTCAGTCGTCGATTCAAATTCACTGTGAGTTGTCGGGCTTGAATTCATTGATGAGCTTGAATTCAGTGTTGTAGCTACTGCTTCAGTCGTCGATTCAAATTCAGTGTGAGTTGTCGGGAGCAAAGTTGATGAGATCAGTGGTGGAGCAGTCGTTTGTACGGTTGTTACAACTGTTGCAGACGTTGTTGTCCTCGTGGAACTGGTTTGCAGCACCAACTCGCCGACACTAGAAAGTGAAGGTTTAAGCAGAACTGTTATACCGCGCAAAATTGGTTAGGTGCAGTCGGTATTGTAATCTGACATGCGCGGAGATCTGTTGGCACCGAAAACGATCCTGTAACTTCCAGAGACACATTTCTTTGGGCTAGCGGAGGGAATTCATACATATAGACAGAGCGAACCACTATTTCCCTTCCGTCAGAGCTCGCAATGATTTGTGCTCTGCGTCGTCTTTCCCCAAATGCAGCAAAAGATTCTTTTTATCGTCTGTTTTCTCACAGAGGTGGCAATGCTGACAGTTGTTTATTATTGCATAATGGCATGTGAATTTTTTCGATGAATGTGAATGAGATGTTTCTATCGCTTTAGAATTTTGTAGTCACTCTGTCCACTAGAAAGTGACACATCGCTTCGAATACCCAGCTGCGCCCACTGCCCTCTTATGAAATTCTTCGCAGTCACGCGTATTTGTTGAGATTTATGCATACGCGGGAGACGACCTTCGAAGATATGGCTTTGCAAATATATATCATGACTACGCTTCGTCTTAGCGAATCTACAGATGTAGGTTTCCGTATTTGCGGCAGCTTCTCAGATTGGCTACTTAGCCGCTATTCACACTGGTTGTAATTGAGGAGGAAATGAAGCACTATTTTCTAAAATTTGTAGCCATAGCATGCATGCACGATGCATTGAATGGTTCTATACTCTTGCACATCCATTCATCAACTTTGAACGGATCGGAGGAATGTAAATTGCGGTAAAGATGCGCGCATCTTAAAACACTTGTGCTGGCAATCATTTAGAATGGAACCGATCTTATTGGGCACTTAATTTTTTTGCACTGATTTTTGAAATTCTTTCATCAGATGAACAGGATATGAAGGCATGAATTCTTCATGACAATTACAAAATCGTGCAAATTCTTTTTCTGAGGATCGTTTAGACCCTCATAACTCCTGAGGAAGTGCTACAGAATATAATTCTTGAGTCGTGAACGGAAACGAAATTATATAATACCTAATTGTCAGCATTTCAGATGATACTGAGCTGAGCATTGAGTTTCGTGAGTGAACTGCCTTTCATAACCCATCCGTTTCGTGCTGTAGCGTTCTTCTCATCGTGTTACATTCATGTTTCAAATGATTCGATTGAAGCTTATTCAACAGTTACGAGCATTTTAATAACTCTTGCTTTAATATATCAATTCACCATTCAATAACATCTTTAGCAATATTGCAGTTCAAGCTCTTCGTTCATTGCAATTTCAGTGCAAAAATTTGAACTTACAATGTGCACGCTCTCTTGTGGAACCATGAGATGATTGCATCAGTGCTGTCATCGATCACTTCCACATTACTTCGATCTCCTGCTACTTTCGATACCTGTTCCAAGAGTTGTTGAGTGTTCGTAACGATCAAGATATGATGCCCGGATTTTCGGATTAATGCTGCGACACGTATCGCCTCTTCAATATCCGTGATACTGAAATTCCAGTAATTATCACGCAGTAATCGATGAATATTCCTCGATTTCAAATGTGTTTCATCTGGAAGGGAAATCCGAATGATCCGATGATCTGAAAATGCACGGCATCCGTATTGCATCGAAGAGTTACGCTACATTGTTGAGTCTACGGTCAACTGTTTGAAGCATTTTTTGAATGAAGATGCGGAAGTGTTTTCTGCTCCCAAATGGACCTGAGCAGCAACTGCTTTTCAACCTTGAGGAAACTTTTGACCTTTTATGTTTCCTGTTCTTCCGCTCGCTTCCACTTCCTCTAAATTGCACAATATCATTGCTTACTCGCAAGCAGTGGATGTGAGACGATATAATGCAGACGTTCCATTTATTACCCATCACGAAGTCATTCCTATCGTCTGGCGGCGCTTTGATGGAGAACATAAATTGAGTTCACTGTGACCTTAAATGTTCGACTAATTTCTTCACGATTACAGAATTTTCTTCGTTCATCAACCGTAGTTTCAACTTTTCACTTCTCGAAATTTATAATCGTCCACAGTTATGGCCACTGATGATAGGGATAATGCAATTGGCAAGAACTTTGGAAGAGCTTACTTTGTGGTTGCATAAATAAGTATAATGTTGACCGAATCTCTAGCGTTATCGCCGCCAAAGTTTTCTGCATATCTCTGCAATGCTCTGAAAACAATTCGCTCAATAGTTGGTACAAGAAGATGCTAGATCGATGTGTATGCTTTCATATCGGTTTATGAATATCCATAGTTGCTGCGAAACAAACAGAGACGAAGTTGTAGGATATTTTCTTTGTTCTGAAAAGAATGAGGGAACCGCAAGTCTAAATCATTGTTTCAGCTTCTTCAGGCTATACCTTAATGGGAACAGTAAACGTTTGACAGACCGCCTACAATGAACGAAGCGCCTAAAGAGTTTTATACAGTGCGATGGCTTCAAAAAGTGCATCATTTCGAGCATATAATCTGAAAAATTCGATAGCGTGCTGTCGAAAAAACGGCACTTTTCATGATAATTTCATAGCGACGTCGAAAGGATGCAGAAAAGAGAGGATGACATAAGATGGGCATTTGAGTTTGCACCTAGGAGACTGGCCACTCTCATGATTTGAGGAAAAAGAAACACAAAAGAGCAACGTCACAATCACAACACAAGCGAAGTCATCTTCTCGAAATGAGCCCATACCATTGTGAGACCCGATAAATTTCGTCAAATTCTTGAAGCAGAGAGCGGAGCGGACATGCGTCTCCGTTTACTTGTGCTACTTCACCTCTGTGTATATTGTCGCATTAGAGACAATATACATATGAGTATGGAGTATATATGCACTTGTGTATGCATGTACATTGACGCAGAAACAGCACCGCCAAAATATGCTGTGCAGGAGAAATTTTGTGTTGGTGGATGGGAATATCGTGGATGCTGCATGGGAACCCATAAATTGATAAATACTTAGACTTGATTCATTTCAGAATATGTGCCCACAAAATTTGGAGACATCTTCAAGGCAAGCAAGATTCTGCTGCTGAAAATTCTAGGATCAAAACGCGGAGAGTACTACTACAACATACGTTGATGAGACATGTTACTGTTCCCGATTCACGGACGGATAGGCGTAACAACGAAGCCACACTAATTGAAGTGGGAGTTCACAAATTTGAAACTTCGACGTGACCGTAACTAGCAACTCCCAGTTATAGTCTAGGAAATCACACGAAGTGCGACATCTGCGGCAAACGTTCGGATAGCTCAGTTCGTGTTAGAAACGCAACAGCACACGAACTTGCCAACGTTGAATTCGTCGTCATGTTGATAGAGATGCGCATTGGTGGATAAATCTTTGATATGATTATCGACTTCCTGAGGTGACTTGTCGATTTGTGTGTTGTTAGTTGCATTCGATGCAACACCACTTATGCACATACTGGTCGGTCCAGTCTCGTTTAGTTGAAGCTCGTTACGTGCGATATTCAATGTGATTTCGGCTTGCTGAAAAAAGTGAAAGCTTCGTTTGTGCCGCTTTCAATAGTAGGAATTTATATGCTTCATTGAATCGAGTGTCTTGCCGCCCAATTTTTGGGGAAATAAGCGATCTGCAGTATCATATCATGGCGGATCCTACAGCGTAATGTCTAAAACGGTAGGGGAAGTTGCGGAATTGCGGCCGAAATGACCGATACATGCCACGAGATGTGTGTTCAAAACATCATACTTCGTTCCAGAAAGCCTTCAATCGCTGATGCGAATAACTCTCTGTATGGTCAGAACTCCCTCCGTTCATTCATTCAGCCCCTCGTACAAATAGATCTGCTGATGGCTACTGCGTCTTTACATGCTGCCACCTATTATTTCATTGAGGAAGTTGAATTTTGTAAGAGGAGGGTTGTGCTCAGTCGGCTGCAGTGGGCATAGACCCGACTGAGGCTTATGAAGGATATCACTTACATTTCGGTGGTATTATTGACAGTCTGTTGGAGAAAATCTCAGAGCAATTATCCTTTATTTATGAGATGTTTTTTTCTTGCATGCGTCAGGCCTTATTCGTTCGGGATCTGCTTGCCGCGTTTTTCCCCTATTTCTCTCCATTAAATCGGCAAAATTTCCCCTCACCTGTGGAATCATGCAGGAAATGTCGTTTTACGGAGAGAAATAAGTAGCACTGATGGATGTAATAAGAAGGCAAGAGATGCTAATCAATGCATTGAAGATCGGGAGGGTAAAAAAATTGTGGCCAAAGTGGATGTATTTGTGAGGAATTACATTGTTCAGCTGGAACTTTTTGGCAGCACTTCTCCACCTCAATAACTGATGAGAAGAAGTTAGAAAAGAAAGTCGCATTTTTAAATCATTAGTTCGTGTTTCAAATAAACAAAGCATAGAAGGAACTAGTAGAATTCAAGGACGACTTACCCACTTATTGATGGACGATTCGGCGAGTGGAGTGATATCAAAAATGACAGAGGTGAAAATTTTGTTCGCAGCGACATCGCATTCGGGGAGGTATGTCGTAGTGGTTGTTTTCGTTGTTGTCATTGTGGCTGATGTCGTTGAAGGCGTTGTTGTTAACGGCGCATCTTCACTGGTGCTCGGCAGCTTTGTCGAAGTGATATCATGGCTCGTGGACGGAGAGGTCACGGGCACTGAAACTGAGGGGTGGTTGTGAATAGGAACGTGTATTGTGAGGGACTAACTGAACGCTTCTAGAAGCAAACCTTGTACATTTCAAAAGTAGACTGCATACAAAGGATACCCGCAACGTCGATGCAGAGAATAAATGACACTAGCAACACTGCTTCACATGTTCATATTTCGGCTACTTTGGGGCCGCCACAGTATATTTTCAATAGAGCGTTAGGTGAATGCACCTCGAGTTTCACTTCGTCATACTCACTGTGCCTCGAAACGCGAGCAATCTGCCGAATATTAATGAATAACTCCATCTGCCGGATATTTGGACACATAATCGAGGAAAGAACGCGACGTAGTCGGCGTGAATTTATTGAAAAGATAAGGCACGTGGAAAGTTGAAGAAGTGAAGAAATACAGCTGCATCACAAGAGAGGAAGAGGTTCTCTACAGTACGCGGAGAAGAATGGGGGGACGGATATATATAAATGGGATATATATATATATANCTCTCCGTCCACGAGCCATGATATCTTGAAGCAGCCTTTTGATGGAAACCAGAACGAGGCTTGTGGAAGTCGGCGAAGAGAGCGACAGGAAATCGATTCTTTCGCAGTTGTGATAGGTAGACATCGGTGAACGATGTCTTCGCATAACATTACATCAAGTTTTTTTTCTGGATTTAAATTTCTGTACATCCTTTATTCATTATCCCCAAAGTTGAGCACACCTACTGTAATTTCCAATAACGCTATAAACCCATCTAAGTGCTTCGTAATGACAGTTAGCGTTTTATTGTATATGCCCCTATCTATTATGTTCACATGTCCTAGAATTTGGGNCCCTATCTATATGTTCACATGTCCTAGAATTTGGGATTATGAGACTGGAATTGATAGGATTTCTTGCGTACAGTTTGAATGAAAATGTCCTCACACCTTTGACTGTCCACAATCCCTCAGAAGATTAAATGGTTATTCCGAAATTGTGTCCAGAAGATGCCTTGCCACATATCAGAAACATTCCCTCTCCGATCCCTTCCTTTGCGCAACGTTAACCGACCTCTCTAAATTGAGCACTATAACCTACCAACTATACAGCGATATTAGACATTTTTTCAATCGTGTATGTTGTTATCGCATGAAGACCTTGATGAAAAATACACAGATTCTGGGCAAGTGCACAGATGATGCACTTTCAATTATCTAGAATGCATGGTACTGTTTCTTCCTCTTGTGAGGAGGAAGTGCATTCTCCATGTGTTGTTAGAGAATCTGTTGATGCAGTTGTTGACTTCTCTGTCGCTAGTGATGTTATTGTAGCATTTACTGCTAGCGTGTTCTTATTGTTTTCTCTTGATGCGGTGGTTGATTCACTTGTTGCAGCACTCGTTGAGCTAATAAATGATCGAACAATGGTTGCAGGAGTTTTTGACGCATTTGCAGCAGTTATCGGAGATGACGTGGTATCAGCTGAAGATGTATGCTTCGTTATGTGGATTGAACTTGGAGTAAGGAGTAATTATTGGTAGCGATTTGGCTGCGTTTATAGGACTTGTTGCAGTGCTCCAGTTCGTCGAGGAGTTTTTGCGAGAGGATGCGTAGGCGGTGTAATTGAGACGAAAGAGATGACGGCTAAGTTTCAGTACCGGCTGTTGCTTCGATTATGATTGGATGAGAAACACTTGTTGATGAAGTTTCAGACTCACCGTTTTCCGTGGTGATGATTGTTGACGGTGATGTCGCTTGCGAAGCTGACGTATCGCTGACATGCTGAGACACTGGAGAGGTCGAGGCGGTCGTATGAACAGACGTGGATTCTGTGATTTCTGCTTCAGATGACGTCGATACTTGTGTTGTTGTTGTTGTAATGACTACGACAGGTGCGCTACTCATAGATGTTGCCACTTCGGTGTTCACAGATGAAGGTGACGTGCTTGTTACGAGTGTCGACATTATCGTTGTCGATGCTGGTGTTGAAAATAGGGCTGAAAAAGGATGCATTCGCTATATTCTACACATGAATAGCGTCTAGCGCCTGTTGCATGCACCAGCAATTGCAGCATAAACGCTCATCATCGGAGATGCACATGAAGTTCTTCCCAAAAATAAGGAGTTGATGGTTCCATAGGCAGTCGGCAAAGAAATAGTGCGATATCAGGAACGTTGAATCGCTCATTTATCAGTAGATAATCTTCGACAAAAAAGCACTTTTGTGCAGATTAGAATGAGCATTGCAACATCATGCAACCAAAATCGACGTCTTATTCAAGATTATTCATATATGAAATGTTGGATATGCATTTATCTTCTATTCGCCTATCGTTTTAACCGTCAGTAAGGCGAAGCGACTGCGGCGAGTCTTTCGTTTAGCGGTGTGCTGTAGAAAGTTATCCTAATTGAGTGAATAGAAGCGCCAGTGTGGGACGTTTTGTTATGGATTATATGCCTTGGTAGCTTAAATTTCTCATATCACCGAACGCAAAAAGAGAAAGATAGAATTACGAATATTCGAAGCAATATCATCAGCGATCTGCGACGAGCTGAGTGTATCGCCGTTAATAATGTGTATGTCAGCACCGGCATCAACGAAATAGTCGTTTGTCGCGTTTCCAGTGACAATGATGCCGGCGTCGACCCGTTCGAAAAACACACTCATTGCATTTGCCGATGCTTTCATGTCAGCCTCGAAGATATCCAAGCTCCTAGAAATTTCATTTATAAAATTTAACGTGATGGGAACTGCGATGTAAAATCAAGAATGAAAGCAGTAGATTGCCAAACAAAATCTGCTCGAGGTGACTGAAAAATATGGCTGTGCTGCCATTTTGAAATTAAAAAAGGTGTGATCGACGTTGTTATGGGCGTCCACCGTACAGCGCTGAATGCAACGATTCTTTGCATCATCGTAGGCAACGGTTTGAAGATTGAGGATGGATTCAGAAAACGCAGAAGGAAAACATCTTACGAGTAGTCCTCAGGTAGTGGAGGAAACAAAACATAAGATAACTCCTGTGAATTTCCTGCCATCGACTCATGCGCGGAAGCGAGTGCACTGAAAAGAAGGTTAACTGAGAAATGGGCCAATGTCCTCGCACAACTAACAATCTTGGTAGGCCATCTGAAGATCAATGTCTTATAATCGAGTGAAACATAGAGCTCGTGAACTGGCCCTACTGGAAGAGTTTGGAGCTGACTTTGCCTCCAGCGAACGGACGTGGAGGGGATTGGAGACCGAAAATAATTTCAGCTCCGAATGTCACATCGCTCATTCTTCGCTTTCATATAATGAATGCCTTTACGGGTTGCGGAAATTCGGGATTACAATTACAGTGCTATCGACCACCTGGCTAGGAAATGTAACGAAACGATGAGAAGAATAGAAGGAGCTTTCTTTTCGGCAGGAATCGGCAATTCATTCACAAATATATGGTACCGAATCTCCGGTGTTCGCTCTATGCAGGGATTTGAGGCGACCAATTTCAACCGTAAAAGCAAATGAAGCAACGTCTCCTTATTGCGTATCAAAATAGCTACATACAGATTAGTCGAGTATAAGCGGCAAAATAATTATTACCCTGACAGATCTGGATTGCCTACGTCACTCATCGCTGACCACTCCATGAGCACATCTAATGCACTGCTATAAGGGAAATAGGCCGATTGTCGTGAGTTTCCTTTCGATGCAATCGCATTGAAAGCAAATTCCATTTGAGTGTCAGCATAACCTTTCATCACTCTTGCAATAGCGTCGAAATTCTTATTCTTCTGAAATAAGCGATCATACGGAGCAAATATTGCATGATCAAGAAGTACCAACAAATAATTAAAGACAGGTATTGTGAAGGCAAAATTTTTGTAACGTTGCACCCAGAACAGTCCTTTTCGTNTTTTTGTAACATTGCACCCAGAACAGTCCTGTTCGCAAGGCTTACAACAACCGCAATAGCAAACGCCGACTAGTGCATTCACGTACGACAAATGCACAGGCTGAAGCTTCACTAAAGGAACGCACTCTAGAGCAAGTGATGAACGACTACGTAAAAGACAAGGAAAAGCACATACGATTATGATCCCCAACTGAACATCATTGGATCGATAGGAAACAACACTCATTCATTGCGTAAAATTGCGAGAAAGCATAGAATGCGAAGAAATGGCTCAGTGCTTTCAGAGTTAGATTCGTAGATGTCGGTTGGTGCCCAAAAACGATTTTCTCTTTCACACTACTGCAAGAAATTTCTGCAACAATTTCTGCCCTCAACTANAAAAACGATTTTCTCTTTCACACTACTGACCAATATGCGCCATTCGGTTGGTCAAGCATAATTAGCCTCTAATTTCAGTCATGATAGAAGAAAATAGTTGAGTTGCGCTATAAAATTTGAACACTCTCATGAAATAAGACGGGAATATCTGTACGTGTTTGAAGCAATCCGCATAGCAAAGGAGAGGAAGCTATGCTACATATTTATACGAATTGCGTGATGAGTTCAGCAAATGGGAAAAGAAGTCATAGAACGAAGAATAACATACGCTACGTATCCTGCAATCTAGCCAGTTACTTCCATAAGTAGTTAAAAACGCTAAAATATGGAGAATACGTCCCCGCATTTCACAAAGCTTTATCGGCAAGTAGGAAAACAAATTATCGTGAAATATACGAAGGCTTTTTTCACGTTCAAGTGACGAAAGCTTTTTTTGAAGTGACGGATCCAGGTGGNGCGAATGTCATCCTCGGAGGAGTGGCATGCGGTGGCTCGGTCGCTGGAATGGAGTCATTTGAGGAGAAGGAAAGGAAGGAGCTGGGTGTTAAAATTCACATAAACGTACATAGATAAGCCTCATATATACTATAGTGCTCTTCTTGTGATGTCTCCCAAACTGACGCTGCAAGAGAGCATTTCGCATCTGATTCGATTCCGCTGCGAATCGGAAGGATGCAAAAAACTCAATTGCCTGGTATGGTTTCATCGAAAACTGCAGTCGCATATTTCCAGCTCCGAGAAATCTGAGTTGTTCTTAAGAAACTGTTGAGAGGATTGGTCTAATTTTGCTATTCGGCGAGAATGCGTGAGTCCTTTGCTTGCGGAGGGGAGCATACCGTCATTTCTTTACGGCAGTGAGAGCAGACGAAACGGTTCCGGTGGAACAAGGGATTTAGAGCGACCAATATGCGGAGGTCGACGAAAGTATGGAAATGTTGCGCCGGAGGGGGAACGAGGAAGAGACATTTGAAATATGCTACAGTTTGCGCCAAGGGAAGTCTGTGATGAGCACAGGGTCAAGCAGGGTCACAGCTTCGTGAAACTGTTGAGGATTAGAACACTATTTCTCGGAAAAAGCAGCTTTCATTTATGATTTTCGCCTCGTGCAATGAAAAAATTCCAGAGAAAAGCAGCAAAACGGCACCGCAGTTTTAATAACTCTACCACTGTGAGGATATTACATGTGGTCCATAGCGTCGTTAGTGGTGGGGGGAGGGAGGGGATGCATTCTTATAGTGCATATTCATCAAAGTCAAAAATGAATGCAAATGTGAACGTCCATGCACCTGGAAAAGCCCTCAACCCACATTCCTCCATTTGCCG